>CAVMBJ020000025.1:20000-62500 GCA_963675895.2 Styela plicata
AACAAACCCCCAAGAGAAAAAAAAGAATATCTCTCTCTCTCACAACAACAACAAGAGGAAAAAAAAAAAGATATCTCTCTCTCAACAACAACAACGGAGACAACCCCCCTAAAAAATATCTCTCTCTCAACAACAACAACAAAGAGAAAAAAAAGAGAGATATCTCTCTCTCTCACAACAACAACAACGGAGGAGGAAAAAAAAGAGAGATAATCTCTCAACAACAACAACGAGAAATAAAAAGAGAGAGATATCTCTCTCTCAAAAAACAACAACAACCCCCAAAAAAAAAAAAAAAAGAGATCTCTCTCAACAACAACAACAACCCCATAAGAGGAAAAAGAAAGAATATCTCTCTCAACAACAACAACAACGAGAGGAGGAAAAAAAGAGAGATAATCTCTCTCTCAACAACAACAACGGAGGAGAAAAAAAAAAAGAGATATCTCTCTCAAAAAAACAACAACGGAGAGAGGAGAAAAAAGAGAGATCTCTCTCTCAAAAAACAACAACAGGAGGAAAAAAAAAAAGAGAGATCTCTCTCTCAAAACAACAACAACGACAGAGAGGAAAAAAAAGAATATCTCTCTCAACAACAACAACGGAGGAGAGGAAAAAAGAGATATCTCTCTCTCTCTCAACAACAACGAGGAGGAGAAAAAAGAGAGATATCTCTCTCTCAAACAACAACAACGGAGGAGGAGGAAAAGAGAGAATATCTCTCTCTCAACAACAACAACAACAACAGGAGGAAAAAAGAGAATCTCTCTCAACAACAACAACGGACGGAGAGAGAAAAATAATAGATATCTCTCTCAACAACAACAACGAGAAGAAAAAAAAATAGAGAATCTCTCTCAACAACAACAACAACGAGAGGAAAAAAAAAATAAGATCTCTCTCTCACAACAACAACAACGAACAGAGAGAAAAAAAGAGATCTCTCTCTCTCAACAACAACAACAACGGAGGAGAGAAAAAATAATAAATAATCTCTCTCTCAACAACAACAACAACCAAGGAAAAAAATAATCTCTCTCTCACAACAACAACAAACGAGAGAAGAGAAAAAATAGATATCTCTCTCAACAACAACAACAACGACAAAAGAAAAAAATAGAAGATCTCTCTCTCCAACAACAACAACAAAGAGAGAAAAAAAGAAGAGATATCTCTCTCTCAACAACAACAACAACGGAGGAGAGAAAAAAAAGAGAATAATCTCTCAACAACAACAACAACAAGGAGGAGGAGGAAAAAAGAAATATATCTCTCTCAACAACAACAACGAGAGGAGGAAAAAAAAAGATATCTCTCTCTCAACAAACAACAACAAAGGAGAAAAAAAAATATCTCTCTCTCAACAACAACAACAACAAGGAGGAGAAAAAGAGAGATCTCTCTCACAACAACAACAACAACAAAAAAAAAATCTCTCTCTCTCAAAAACAACAACGGAGGAGGAGGAAAAAAGAATATCTCTCTCTCTCAACAAACAACACAACCCCCTCACAAAAAAAAAAGAATATAATCTCAATCTCTCTCAACAACAACAAACGGAGGAGGAGAAAAAAGAAGAATCTCTCTCAAAAACAACAACGGAGGAGAGAAAAATAAAAGAATCTCTCTCTCAACAAAAACAACAACAACGAGAGAGGAAAAAAGAATATCTCTCTCTCAACAACAACAACAACAACCACCCTCCAAAAAAAAAAGAGAATCTCTCTCTCACAACAACAACAACGGAGAGAGAGAAAAATAGAGAGATCTCTCTCAACAACAACAACAACAAAAGGAGGAAAAAAAGAGAACTCTCTCTCAACAACAACAACAGGAAGAGAAAAAAAAGAATCTCTCTCTCAACAACAACAACAACAAGGAGGAGAAAAATAGAGAAAATCTCTCAAACAACAACAACGAGAGAA
Source organism: Styela plicata (assembly GCA_963675895.2). NCBI lineage: Eukaryota > Metazoa > Chordata > Ascidiacea > Stolidobranchia > Styelidae > Styela > Styela plicata. The sequence goes on from CAVMBJ020000025.1 coordinate 21,926, forward strand.
AAAAAAGAGAGATATCTCTCTCAACAACAACAACAAGAGGAGGAAAAAGAGAGATATATCTCTCTCAAACAACAAAAACAACGGAGGAGGAGGAAAAGATAATAATCTCTCTCAACAACAAAACGAGAGGAGGAAAAAAAATATCTCTCTCTCTCAACAACAACAACAACGAGGAGAGAAAAAATAATAATATCTCTCTCAACAACAACAACGGAGAGAAGAAAAAATAGATATCTCTCTCAAAACAACAACAACGAGAAAAAATAAGAGAAAAACAAATAGAGAAATCTCTCTCTCTCAAACAACAAACAACCAGGAGGAAAAAAGAAGAGATATCTCTCAACAAACAACAACAAAAGAGGAAAAAAAACAAAAAATCTCTCTCTCAACAAAAACAACCAACAAGGAAGGAAAAAAGAATAATATCTCTCTCTCTCAACAACAACAACAACGAGAGAGAGGAATAAGAGAGATCTCTCTCTCAAACAACAACAACATTAGAGGAGGAAAAAAGAGAGATAAAAACTCAACAACAACAACAACTCTCAGAAAAAAAAAATAATCTCTCTCTCTCAAACACACAACGGAGGAGGAGGAAAAAGAATATCTCTCTCTCAACAACAACAACGAGAGAGGAAAAAGAGAGATCTCTCTCTCTCAACAACAACAACGAGAGGAAAGGAAAAAGAATAATCTCTCTCTCAACAACAACAACAACAAGGAGGAAAAAAATAGAGATAATCTCTCACAAAAAACAACAACAACACCAACAGGAGAAAAAAGAGAATATCTCTCTCTCACAACAACAACGAGAGAGAAAAAAAAATAGATCTCTCTCAACAACAAACAACAACAAGAGGAAAAAGAAGAATATCTCTCTCTCAACAACAACAACAACAACAAATAATAATCTCTCTCAACAACAAAAAAAAGAAAAATCTCTCTCAACAACAACAACAAGGAGGAGGAAAAAAAAAGAGATCTCTCTCTCTCAACAACAACAACGGAGGAGGAGAAAAATAATAATATCTCTCTCAACAACAACAACGGAGGAGGAAAAAAAATAAAGAATCTCTCTCAACAACAAAAAACACGAGAGAGGAGGAAAAAGAATATCTCTCTCAACAACAACAACAACAAAGGAATAGAAAAAAGAGAAAGATAATCTCTCTCAACAACAACAACAACAACAAGGAAGAAAAAAAGAGAGATCTCTCTCTCAACAACAACAACAACGGAGGAGGAGAGAAAAGAGAGAGATCTCTCTCTCAACAACAACAACGAGAGAGGAGGAAAAAGAGATCTCTCTCTCAACAACAACAACGGAGGAGGAGAAAAAAGAGATATCTCTCTCTCTCAACAACAACAACGAGGAGGAGAAAATAGAGATCTCTCTCTCTCAACAACAACAACGACAGAGGAAAAAAAGAGAATCTCTCTCAACAACAACAACGGAGGAGAGGAAAAGAAAATAATCTCTCTCAACTCACAACAACAACAACGATCAATAGAGGAAAAAAGAACAAGAGAAACTCAATAATAATAAAACAACAAACAGGAAAGGAAAAAAAAGAGATATCTCTCTCAACAACAACAACGGAACAGAGGAAAAAAAGAGATATCTCTCTCAACAACAACAACAACGGAAGGAGAAGGAAAAAAGATAATATCTCTCTCTCAACAACAACAAAAACGAGAGGAAAAAAAAGAAGAGATCTCTCTCTCACAACAACAACAACAACACCAAGGAAAAAAAAATAGATCTCTCTCAACAACAACAACAACAGGAGGAGGAAAAAGAGAGAGATATCTCTCTCTCTCAACAACAACAACAACGAGAGGAGAAAAAAGAGAGATCTCTCTCTCAAAAACAACAACAACGAGAGGAGAAAAAAAAGATATCTCTCTCAACAACAACACAACGGAGGAGGAGAAAAAAGAGATATCTCTCTCAACAACAACAACAACGAAATAGGAGAGAAAAAAGAGATATCTCTCTCTCAACAACAACAACAAACAACAACGAAAAAAAAGAATATATCTCTCTCAACAACAACAACAACGAGAGGAGGAAAAAAAAAGAGAGATCTCTCTCAACAACAACAACAACGGAAGGAGGAGGAAAAAGAGAATATCTCTCTCTCAACAACAACAAACAGAGAAGAAAAAAAAAAATCTCTCTCTCAACAACAACAACAAAAAGGAGGAAAAAAAAGAAGATCTCTCTCTCAACAACAACAACAACAACAAGGAAAAAGAGAGAATATCTCTCTCAAACAACAACAACGGAGAGAGGAAAAGAAGAGATCTCTCTCTCAACAACAACAACGGAGGAGGAGGAAAAAAGAGATCTCTCTCTCAACAACAACAACGGAGGAGGAGGAAAAAAGAAATAATCTCTCTCTCAACAACAACAAACAAGGAGGAGAAAAAAGAGAGATCTCTCTCAACAACAACAACGGAGAGAGAGGAAAAAAATAGAGATCTCTCTCTCAACAACAACAACGGACAGGAGAAAAAAAAGAATATCTCTCTCTCAACAAACAACAACAAAAGAAAGAGATCTCTCTCAAACAACAACAAACAGAGAAAAAATAATAATAATCTCTCAACAACAACAACAACAGAGAGAAAAAAAGAATCTCTCTCTCTCAACAACAAAAAACGGACGAGAAGGAAAAAAGAGAGAACAACGGAAAAAGATCTCTCTCAAACAACAACAACGGAACAGGAGAAAAGATAATCTCTCTCTCTCTCAAAAACAACAACAACGGAGGAGAGGAAAAAGAGAGATCTCTCTCTCAACAACAACAAACGAAGGAGGAAAAAAGAGAGAGATATCTCTCTCAACAACAACAACGGAGGAGAGAGAAAAAAGAGAATCTCTCTCTCAACAACAACAACAACGAGGAGGAGGAAAAAGAAGAATATATCTCTCTCAACAACAACAACACCGGAGAGGAGAAAAAGAAGAATCTCTCTCAAACAACAACAACGGAGGAGGAGGAAAAAAAGATATATCTCTCTCAACAACAACAACAACACAGAGGAAAAAAGAATAGATAATCTCTCTCAACAACAACAACAACGGAGGAGAGAGAAAAAAGAAGATAAAGATCTCTCTCAACAAACAACAACGGAGAGAGAGAAAAAAAATAATCTCTCTCAAACAACAACAACGACAACAGAGAAAAAAGAATATCTCTCTCAACAACAACAACAACAACAAGAGAAAAAAAATATCTCTCTCCAACAAAACAAACGAGAGAGAGAAAAAAAGAGATCTCTCTCTCTCAACAACAACAAAAACAGAGGAGAAAAAAAGAAGATCTCTCTCAACAACAACAACAAAGGAGGAGGAAAAAGAGATAATCTCTCTCTCTCACAACAACAACAAAGGAAAAGAAGAAAAAAACAAAAGAGAGAAAAAAGAAAATCTCTCTCAACAACAACAACGAACGAGGAGGAAAAAAAATAATCTCTCTCAACAACAACAACAACGAGGAGGAAGAATATCTCTCTCAACAACAAAAAAAAAGAAAAAAAGATCTCTCTCAACAACAACAACGGAGGAGAGGAAAAAGAAGATCTCTCTCAACAACAACAACGGAGGAGAGGAAAAAAGAATATCTCTCTCTCAACAACAACAACAAAGGAGAGAAAAAAGAGAGATCTCTCTCTCAACAACAACAACAACAGAGGAGAAAAAAAGAGAGAGAACAATCTCTCAACAACAAAACAACAGAGAGAAAAAAGAAGAGATATCTCTCTCAAACAACAACAACAACAGGAGGAAAAAAAAAGAGATATCTCTCACAACAACAACAACGAGAGAGGAGAAAAAGAGAGATCTCTCTCAAACAACAACAACAACAACGGAGAAAAAAGAGAGATCTCTCTCACTCAACAAACAACAACAACGGAGGAGGAGGAAAAAGAGAGAGATCTCTCTCTCAACAACAACAACAACAAGAGAGAAAAAAGAGATATCTCTCTCAACAACAACAACAAAGAGAAAAAAAAGATCTCTCTCTCAACAACAACAACGAGGAGGAGAAAAAAAGAGATCTCTCTCTCTCTCAACAACAACAACGGACAGAGAGAAAAAGAGAATAATCTCTCTCTCAACAACAACAACGGAGGAGGAGGAAAAAGAGAGATCTCTCTCTCTCAAACAACAACGGAGGAGAGAGAAAAAGAGAGATCTCTCTCTCAACAACAACAAAAAAAAATATCAACAACGAGAGGAGAAAAAGAGAAAATAATCTCTCTCTCAACAACAACAACAACGAGAGAGAGGAAAAAGAAGAGAGATCTCTCTCAACAACAACAACGAGGAGGAGGAAAAGAGAGAGATCTCTCTCAACAACAACAACGGAGAGAGGAGGAAAAAGAGAGAATCTCTCTCTCAACAACAAACAACGAGAGAGGAAAAAAAGAAGAGATCTCTCTCTCACACAACAACAACGGAGAGAGAGAAAAAAGAGAGATCTCTCTCTCAACAACAAACAACGAGGAGGAGAAAAAAGATAAAGATCTCTCTCTCAACAACAACAACAACAAGGAAAAGGAAAAAAACAAAAAAGATCTCTCTCAACAACAACAACAAACAACAAGAAACGAAAAAATAAAAATAATCTCTCTCTCAACAACAACAACAGAGAGGAGGAAAAAGAGAGATCTCTCTCTCAACAACAACAACGAGAGGAGAAAAAAGAGAGATCTCTCTCTCAACAACAACAACAAACGAGGAAAGAGAAATCTCTCTCAAGAAACAACTCTCACAACAACAACAACGAGGAGAAAAGAAAGAGAGAATCTCTCTCAACAACAACAACAACGAGAGAGGAAAAAAAAGAGAGATATCTCTCTCAACAACAACAACAACGGAGGAGAAAAAAGAGAATATCTCTCTCTCAACAACAACAACGAGAGAGGAAAAAGAGAGAGATCTCTCTCTCAACAACAAAACAACGGAGATCTCTCTCAACAACAACAACACCAGAGAAAAAGAGAGAATATCTCTCTCAACAACAACAACAACAACGGAGGAGGAAAAAACGAGAAGATAAATCTCTCTCAACAACAACAACAACGGAGAGAATCTCTCTCAAAAAACAACGAGAGAGATCTCTCTCTCTCAACAAACAACAACGGAGGAGGAGGAAAAAAAGATATCTCTCTCAAACAACAACAACGGAGAGGAGGAAAAAAGAGAGATCTCTCTCTCAACAACAACAACAACGGAGAGAAAAAAAAAGAATCTCTCTCTCAACAACAACAACGGAGGAGGAGAAAAAAAAAGAGATCTCTCTCTCAACAACAACAACAAAGAGAGGAAAAAAAAGAGAGATCTCTCTCTCAACAACAACAACAACGGAGGAAGGAGAAAACAACAAGAGAAAATATCTCTCTCTCAACAACAAACAACGGAGGAGAGGAAAAGAGAGATATCTCTCTCTCAACAACAACAACAACAAAGGAGGAAAAAAAAGAAGAGATCTCTCTCTCACAACAACAACAACGGAGGAGGAAAAAAAGAGAGATATATCTCTCTCAACAACAACAACGAGAGGAGAAAAAGAGAGAGATCTCTCTCAACAACAACAACAACGGAGAGGAGAAAAGAGATATCTCTCTCTCAACAACAACAACGAGGAGAGAGGAAAAGAAAGAGATCTCTCTCAACAACAACAACAACAAAAGAGAAAAAAAGAAGAATCTCTCTCTCAACAACAACAACAACGGAGAGGAGGAAAAAAAGAGAGATATCTCTCTCAACAACAACAACGAGGAGGAGGAAAAAGAGATCTCTCTCTCTCAACAACAACAACGAGAAAAGAAGGAAAAAAAAAAACGAGAGAATCTATAATCTCTCTCAACAACAACGAAGGAGGAGAAAAAAAGAGAGATCTCTCTCAACAACAACAACGAGAGAGAAAAAAAAATCTATCTCTCTCTCAACAACAACAACAACGGAGAGAAAAAAAGAGAGAGAGATCAACTCTCTCTCAACAACAACAACGAGAGAGAGAAAAGAAAAAGAGAGAGATCTCTCTCTCAACAACAACAACAACGAGAGAGAAAAAAAACAGAGAGATATCTCTCTCAACAACAACAACAACGAGAGGAGGAAAAAGAGAGAGATCTCTCTCTCAACAACAACAACGAGAAGGAGGAAAAAGAGAGAGATAATCTCTCTCAACAACAACAACAACGGAGGAGGAGGAAAAAGAGAGAGATAATAATCTCTCAACAACAACAACAACAAAGGAGGAAAAGAAAAGAGAGATCAATCTCTCAACAACAACAACAACGAGAGAGAGGAACAAAAAGAGAGAATAATCTCTCTCTCAACAACAACAACAGGAGGAAAAAAGAGAGATCTCTCTCTCAACAACAACAACAACGGAGGAGGAAAAAAGAGAGAGATATCTCTCTCAACAACAACAACGGAGGAGAGGAAAAAAGAGAGATCTCTCTCAACAACAACAACAACAACAAAAGAAAGAAAATATCTCTCTCAACAAGAACAAAACTCTCAAAAAAAAGAATAACTCTCTCAACAACAACAACGAGGAAGAAAAAAAGAGAGAGATCTCTCTCTCAAAAACAACAACAACGGACGAGAGAAAAAAAAGAGAGAATCTCTCTCAACAACAACAACAACGGAGGAGGAGAAAAAAAGAGAGAGATCTCTCTCAACAACAACAACGAGAGAGAAAAAGAGATATCTCTCTCTCAACAACAACAACGGAGGAGAGAAAAAAAGAGAGAGATCTCTCTCTCAACAACAACAACGAGAGGAGAAAAGAGAGAGATCTCTCTCTCAACAACAACAACACCAGGAGGAGGAAAAGAAGAGATCTCTCTCAACAACAACTACAACAACAACGAGGAGAGAAAAAGAGAGAGATCTCTCTCAACAACAACAACAACGGAGAGGAGAAAAAAAGAGAGAGATATCTCTCTCAACAACAACAACAACAACGAGAGAGAAAAGAGAGATATCTCTCTCAAAACAACAACAACGGAGGAGGAAAAAAGAGAAATATCTCTCTCAACAACAACAACAACGGAGGAGAGAAAAAAAAAGAGATCTCCTCTCTCAACAACAACAACGGAGGAGGAGGAAAAGAGAGAGATATCTCTCTCAACAACAACAACGAGGAGAGAAAAGAAGAGATCTCTCTCAACAACAACAACAACAAGAGGAGGAAAAGAGAGAGATCTCTCTCAAACAAACAACAACGGAGAGGAGGAAAAAAGAGATAAAAATCAACAACAACAACAACGGAGGAGGAGGAAAAAAAGAGATCTCTCTCTCAACAACAACAACAACGGAGGAGGAGGAAAAGAGAGAGATCTCTCTCTCAACAACAACAACAACAACAGGAGAGAAAAAAGAGAGATCTCTCTCAACAACAACAACAACGAGGAGGAGGAAAAGAGAGAATATCTCTCTCAACAACAACAACGAGAGGAGAAGAAAAAGAGAGAGAGATCTCTCTCAAAACAACAACAACGGAGGAGAGAAAAGAGAGAGATCTCTCTCTCAACAACAACAACAAAACAACAGAAAAAAAAAGAGAGAAGATCTCTCTCTCAACAACAACAACGAAGAGAAAGAAAAGAGAGATCTCTCTCTCAACAACAACAAACGACGGAGGAGAGAAAAAGAGAGATATCTCTCTCAACAACAACAACAACAAGGAGGAGGAGGAAAACAAGACAACGAAATCTCTCTCAACAACAACAAACAACAACAACGAAGAAAAAAAGAGAGATCTCTCTCAAACAACAACAACGAAGAGAGAGAAAAAAAGAGAGAGATCTCTCTCTCAACAACAACAACGGAACGAGAAGGAAAAAAAAAGAATATCTCTCTCTCAACAACAACAACGAGAAGAGGAGAAAAAAGAAATATATCTCTCTCAACAACAACAACAACGAGGAGGAAAAAAGAGAGAGATCTCTCTCAACAACAACAACAACGGAGGAGGAGGAAAAAAGAGAGATCTCTCTCAACAACAACAACAACGAGAGAGAGAAAAAAGAGAAGATCTCTCTCTCAACAACAACAACGGAGAGGAGGAAAAAGAAAATCTCTCTCTCAACAACAACAACGGAGGAGGAGAAAAGAGAGAGATATCTCTCTCAACAACAACAACAACGGAGGAGGAGGAAAAGAGAGAGATCTCTCTCTCAACAACAACAACAACGAGAGAGGAGGAAAAAAGAGAGATCTCTCTCTCAACAACAACAACGAGAGGAGGAGGAAAAAGAGAGATCTCTCTCAACAACAACAACAACGAAGAGAGAAAAAAGAGAAGATATCTCTCTCAACAACAACAACGAGAGAGAGGAAAAGAGAGATCTCTCTCTCAACAAAAACAACAACAACGGAGGAGAGAGAAAAAAGAGAGAGATCTCTCTCTCAACAACAACAACGGAACAACGAGAGAAAAAAAGAGATATCTCTCTCAACAACAACAACGAGAGAGGAAAAAGAGAGAGATCTCTCTCAACAACAACAACAACAACGGAGGAGGAAAAAAAAAAAGAGAGATCTCTCTCTCAACAACAACAACAACGGAGGAGAGGAAAAGAGAGATCTCTCTCTCTCTCAACAACAACAACGGAGGAGGAGAAAAAAAGAGATCTCTCTCTCAACAACAACAACGGAGGAGGAGGAAAAGAGAGAGATCTCTCTCTCAACAACAACAACAACAAAGAGAAAAAAAGAGAGAGAACAACTCTCTCAAAAGAACAACAACGAGGAACAACAAGGAGAAAAAAGAGATATCTCTCTCAACAACAAACAACGGAGGAGGAGAGAAAAAGAGAGATCTCTCTCTCTCAACAACAACAAACGGAGAGAGGAAAAAAGAGAGAGATATCTCTCTCAACAACAACAACGAGGAGAAAGAAAAAGAGAGAGATCTCTCTCTCAACAACAACAACGGAGGAGGAGGAAAAAAAGAGATCAAAAAATAATCTCAACAAACAACAACGGAGGAGGAGGAAAAAGAGAGATCTCTCTCTCAACAACAACAACGGAGGAGGAGAAAAAAGAGAGATCTCTCTCTCAACAACAACAACGGAGGAGAGGAAAAAAGAGATATCTCTCAACAACAACAACGGAGGAGAGAAAAAAGAGAGAGATCTCTCTCAACAACAACAACGAGGAGGAGAAAAAGAGAGATCTCTCTCAACAACAACAACGAGAGGAGGAGGAAAAAAAGAGAGATCTCTCTCAAACAACAACAACGGAGAGAGGAAAAAAGAGAGAATCTCTCTCTCAACAACAACAACGAACGGAGGAGAAAAAAAAGAGAGATATCTCTCTCAAACAACAACAACGGAGAGAGAAGGAAAAAAGAGAGAGATCTCTCTCAACAACAACAACAACGAGGAGGAGGAAAAGAGAGAGAGATCTCTCTCTCAACAACAACAACGGAGGAGAGGAAAGAAAAAAGAGAGATATCTCTCTCAACAACAACAACAACGAAGGAGGAAAAAAGAGATCTCTCTCTCTCAACAACAACAACGAGACAGGAAAAAAAAGATCTCTCTCATATCTCTCTCAACAACAACAACTCTCTCAGGAGGAAAAGAGAGAGAAGAGATCTCTCTCAACAACAACAACAACGAGAGAGGAGAAAAAGAGAGAATATCTCTCTCAACAACAACAACAACGAGGAGAGGAAAAAAGAGAGATCTCTCTCTCAACAACAACAACAACGAGGAGGAGAGAGAAAGAGAGATCTCTCTCTCTCAACAACAACAAACGGAGGAGGAGGAAAAGAGAGAGATATCTCTCTCAACAACAACAACAACGGAGAGGAGAAAAAAGAGAGATCTCTCTCTCAACAACAACAACAACGAGGAGGAGGAAAAGAGAGAGATCTCTCTCAACAACAACAACAACGAGGAGGAGGAAAAGAGAGAGATCTCTCTCTCAACAACAACAACGAGGAGGAGAGGAAAGAGAGATCTCTCTCTCTCAAACAACAACAACGAGAGGAGAGGAAAGAGAGATCTCTCTCTCTCAACAACAACAACAAGAGAGAGAAAAAAGAGAATCTCTCTCTCAACAACAACAACGAGGAGGAGAGAAAAAAGAGAGATATCTCTCTCAACAACAACAACAACGAGAGGAGAAAAAAAGAGAGATATCTCTCTCAACAACAACAACGGAGGAGAAAAAAAGAGAGATCTCTCTCTCAACAACAACAACGGACGAGAGAGGAAAAGAAAGAGAATCTCTCAACAAACAACAACAACGAGAGAGATAAAGAGAGAGAGATCTCTCTCTCAACAACAACAACGAGAGAGGAGAAAAAAGAGAGATCTCTCTCAACAACAACAACGAACGAGAGGAGAAAAGAGAGAGATATCTCTCTCAACAACAACAACGAGAGGAGGAAAAGAGAGAGATATCTCTCTCAACAACAACAACGAGGAGAGAGGAGAAAAAAGAGAGATCTCTCTCTCAACAACAACAACGGAGGAGAGAGGAAAAAGAGAGAGATCTCTCTCAACAACAACAACAACAAAAGAGGAGGAAAAAACAAGAGAGAAATATCTCTCTCTCAACAACAACAACGGAGGAGAGGAAAAAAGAGAGAGATCTCTCTCAACAACAACAACAACGGAGGAGAGAAAAAAAGAGAGATCTCTCTCAACAACAACAACAACAAAAGAGAGAAACAAGAGAGAAAAAGATATCTCTCTCAACAACAACAACAAGGAGGAGGAAAAAAGAGAGATATCTCTCTCAACAACAACAACGGAGGAGGAGGAAAAGAGAGAGATCTCTCTCAAAACAACAACAACGAGAGAGGAGAAAAAAGAGAGATCTCTCTCTCAACAACAAAACAACGGAGGAGAGAGGAAAAGAGAGAGATATCTCTCTCAACAACAACAACGGAGAGGAGGAAAAGAGAGATCTCTCTCAACAACAACAACAACTCTCAACAACAACAACGAGGAGAGAAAAAGAGAGATATCTCTCTCTCAACAACAACAACGGAGGAGAAGAAAAAAAGAGATATCTCTCTCTCAACAACAACAACGGAGGAGGAAAAAGAGAGATATCTCTCTCAACAACAACAACGGAGAGAGGAAAAGAGAGAGATCTCTCTCTCTCAACAACAACAACGAGAGAGAAAAGAGAGAGATCTCTCTCTCAACAACAACAACGGAACGGAGGAGAGAAAAGAAGAGAGATCTCTCTCAACAACAACAACGGAGGAGAGAAAAAAAGAGAGATATCTCTCTCAACAAACAACAACAACGGAGGAGGAGGAAAAAAAGAGATCTCTCTCTCAACAACAACAACGGAGAGGAGGAAAAAGAGAGAGATCTCTCTCTCAACAACAACAACAACGAGAGAGAAAAGAGAAAAGATCTCTCTCTCAACAACAACAACGGAGGAGGAGAAAAGAGAGAGATCTCTCTCAACAACAACAACAACGAGGAGAGAAAAAAGAGAGATCTCTCTCAACAACAACAACGAGGAGGAGGAAAAGAGAGAGAGATCTCTCTCAACAACAACAACAACAACAACGGAGGAGAAAAAGAAGAGAGATCTCTCTCTCAACAACAACAACGGAGGAGAGGAGAAAAAAGAGAGAGATCTCTCTCAACAACAACAACGGAGAGGAGGAAAAAAGAGATCTCTCTCAAAACAACAACAACGAGGAGGAGGAAAAGAAAAGAGATCTCTCTCAACAAACAACAACGGAGGAGAGGAAAAAGAGAGAGATATCTCTCTCAACAACAACAACGAGGAGGAGAAAAAGAGAGAGATCTCTCTCAACAACAACAACAACGAGGAGGAAAAAGAGAGAAAAAGATCTCTCTCAACAACAACAACAACGGAGGAGGAGGAAAAGAGAGAGATCTCTCTCTCAACAACAACAACGGAGGAGGAGGAAAAAAAGAAGAGATATCTCTCTCAACAACAACAACGAGGAGAGGAAAAAAGAGATATCTCTCTCAACAACAACAACGAGAGGAGAGAGAAAAAGAGAGATCTCTCTCTCAACAACAACAACGAGAGAGGAGGAAAAAGAGAGATCTCTCTCAACAACAACAACAAGAGAGAAAAGAAAAGAGAGATCTCTCTCTCAACAACAACAACGACGAGGAGGAAAAGAAGAGAGATATCTCTCTCAACAACAACAACGGAGGAGGAGGAAAAGAGAGAGATCTCTCTCTCAACAACAACAACGAGGGAGGAAAAAAGAGAGAGATCTCTCTCAACAACAACAACAACGGAGGAGGAGAAAAAAAGAGAGATCTCTCTCTCAACAACAACAACGAGAACAAAAAAGAGAGAGAGAAAAAGAAGAGAACAACTCTCTCAAAAAGAACAACAACAACAACGGAGGAGGAAAAAAGAGAGAGATCTCTCTCTCAACAACAACAACGAAGAGGAGAGAAAAGAGAGAGATCTCTCTCAACAACAACAACAACGGAGAGGAAAAAAGAGATCTCTCTCAACAACAACAACAACGAGAGGAGAGGAAAGAGAGAGAGATCTCTCTCAACAACACAACAACGGAGAGAGAGGAAAAAGAGAGAAAATCTCTCTCACAACAACAACAACGAGGAGAGGAAAAAGAGAGATCTCTCTCTCAACAACAACAACGAGGAGGAGGAAAAAAGAGAGATCTCTCTCAACAACAACAACGGAGGAGAGAAAAAGAGAGAGATCTCTCTCAACACACAACAACGGAGAGAGAGGAAAAGAAAAGATCTCTCTCTCAACAACAACAACGGAGGAGAGAAAAAGAGAGAGATCTCTCTCTCTCAACAACAACAACACGAGAGAGGAAAAGAGAGAGATCTCTCTCAACAACAACAACGGAGGAGGAGAGAAAAGAGAGAGATCTCTCTCTCAACAACAACAACAACGAGGAGAAAAAGAGAGATATCTCTCAACAACAACAACAACAGGAGGAAAAAAGAGAGATCTCTCTCAACAACAACAACGGAGGAGAGAAAAAAGAGATATCTCTCTCTCAACAACAACAACGGAGAGGAGGAAAAGAGAGAGATCTCTCTCAACAACAACAACAACGACAACAGGAAAAAAAAAGAAGATATCTCTCTCAACAACAACAACGAGAGGAGAAAAGAGAGAGAGATCTCTCTCAACAACAACAACAACGAGAGAGGAAAAAACAGAGAAGAGATCTCTCTCAACAACAACAACAACGGAGGAGGAGGAAAAGAGAGATCTCTCTCTCAACAACAACAACAACGAGAGAAGGAAAAGAGAGAGATCTCTCTCTCAACAACAACAACGGAGAGAGGAAAAAAGAGATCTCTCTCTCAACAACAACAACAGGAGGAGAGGAAAAGAGAGAGATCTCTCTCAACAACAACAACGAGAGGAGAAAAGAGAGAGATCTCTCTCACAAACAACAACAACGGAGGAGAGAGAAAAAGAGAGAGATCTCTCTCAACAACAACAACAACGGAGGAGAGAAAAAAGAGAGATCTCTCTCTCTCAACAACAACAACGAAGGAAGAAAAAGAGAGAAGATCTCTCTCAACAACAACAACGAGAGAGGAGGAAAAAAGAGAGATCTCTCTCAACAACAACAACGGAGGAGAGGAAAAAGAGAGAGATCTCTCTCTCAACAACAACAACGAGAGAGGAGGAAAAGAGAGAGATCTCTCTCAAACAACAAACAACGGAGGAGAGAAAAAGAGAGATCTCTCTCAACAACAACAACAACGAGGAGAAAAAAAAGAGAGATCTCTCTCTCAACAACAACAACGGAGAGAGAGGAAAAGAGAGAGATCTCTCTCTCAACAACAACAACGGAGGAGAGAAAAAAGAGAGATCTCTCTCAACAACAACAAACGAGAGGAGGAGAAAAAGAGAGATCTCTCTCTCAACAACAACAACGAGAGAGGAAAAAGAGAGAGATCTCTCTCAACAACAACAACGGAGGAGGAGAAAAAAAGAGATCTCTCTCTCTCAACAACAACAACGAGGAGGAGAAAAGAGAGAGATCTCTCTCTCAACAACAACAACGAGAGGAGAGAAAAAAAGAGAATCTCTCTCAACAACAACAACAACGAGAGAGAGGAAAAGAGAGAGATCTCTCTCTCAACAACAACAACAACGAGAGAGGAAAAAAGAGAGAGAAATCTCTCTCTCTCAACAACAACGGAGGAGGAGGAAAAAAGAGAGATCTCTCTCTCAACAACAACAACAACGAGAGGAGGAGGAAAAGAGAGAGATCTCTCTCAACAACAACAACAACGAGGAGGAGGAAAACAAAAGAGAAGAAAGATCTCTCTCTCAACAACAACAACGAGAGAGAGAAAAAGAAGAGAGATCTCTCTCTCAACAACAACAAACGAGGAGAGAGAAAAAGAGAGAGATCTCTCTCTCAACAACAACAACGAGAGAGAGGAAAAAGAGAGATCTCTCTCTCAACAACAACAACGAGGAGGAGGAAAAGAGAGAGATCTCTCTCTCAACAACAACAACGGAGGAGGAGAAAAAAAAGAGAGATCTCTCTCTCAACAACAACAACGGAGGAGAGGAAAAAGAGAGATATCTCTCTCAACAACAACAACGGAGAGGAGGAAAAGAGAGAGATCTCTCTCAACAACAACAACAACGAGGAGGAGAAAAGAGAGAGATCTCTCTCTCAACAACAACAACAACAAAAAGAGAGAGAAAAAAAACGAGAGAGATCTCTCTCAACAACACAACAACGGAGGAGGAGGAAAAGAGAGATATCTCTCTCAACAACAACAACAGGAGGAGGAAAAAAGAGAGAGATCTCTCTCTCAACAACAACAACGAGGAGGAGAAAAAGAGAGAGATCTCTCTCAACAACAACAACGGAGGAGGAGGAAAAGAGAGAGATCTCTCTCAACAACAACAACGAGAGAGGAGAAAAAGAGAGATCTCTCTCAACAACAACAACAACGGAGGAGAGGAAAAAGAGAGATCTCTCTCAACAACAACAACGGAGGAGAGGAAAAGAGAGAGAGATCTCTCTCACAAACAACAACGAGAGAAGGAAAAAGAGAGATTCTCTCTCAACAACAACAACAACGGAGAGAGAGAAAAAGAGAGAGATCTCTCTCTCAACAACAACAACGGAGAGGAGGAAAAAAAGAGATCTCTCTCTCAAACAACAACAACGAGAGGAGAAAAAAAGAGATAGATCTCTCTCAACAACAACAACGACGAGAGAGAGAAAAAGAGAGAGATCTCTCTCTCAACAACAACGGAGGAGGAGGAAAAGAGAGATCTCTCTCAACAACAACAACGGAGGAGGAAAAAAGAGATCTCTCTCAACAACAACAACAACGAGGAAAGGAAAGAGAGAGAGATATCTCTCTCAACAACAACAACGGAGGAGAGAGAAAAGAGAGAGATCTCTCTCTCAACAACAACAACGGAGAGAGGAGGAAAAGAGAGATCTCTCTCTCAACAACAACAACGAGGAGGAGGAAAAAGAGAGAGATCTCTCTCAACAACAACAACAACGAGAGAGAGGAAAAAGAGAGATCTCTCTCAAACAACAACAACAACGGAGGAGGAGGAAAAGAGAGAGATCTCTCTCAACAACAACAACGAGGAGGAGGAAAAGAGAGAGATCTCTCTCAACAACAACAACAAGGAGAGAGAAAAGAGAGAGATCTCTCTCAACAACAACAACAACGAGGAGGAGGAAAAGAGAGAGATCTCTCTCTCAACAACAACAACGGAGGAGAGAAAAAAGAGAGAGATCTCTCTCTCAACAACAACAACGGAGGAGAGGAAAAAGAGAGAGATCTCTCTCTCAACAACAACAACGAGGAGGAGAAAAAGAGAGAGATCTCTCTCAACAACAACAACAACGGAGAGAGGAAAAGAGAGAGATCTCTCTCAACAACAACAACAACGAGAGGAGAAAAAGAGAGAGAGATCTCTCTCAACAACAACAACGAGAGGAGAGAAAAAGAGAGATCTCTCTCTCTCAACAACAACAACGAGGAGAAAAAAAGAGAGATCTCTCTCTCTCAACAACAACAACGAGGAGGAGAAAAAGAGAGAGATCTCTCTCAACAACAACAACGGAGGAGGAAAAAAGAGAGAGATCTCTCTCTCAACAACAACAACAACGAGGAGAAAGAAAAAAAGAGATCTCTCTCAACAACAACAAACAACGGAGAGAGGAAAAAGAAGAGAGATCTCTCTCAACAACAACAACGAGGAGAGAAAAAGAGAGAGAGATCTCTCTCTCAACAACAACAACGAGAGAGGAAAAAAAAAGAGAGATCTCTCTCTCAACAACAACAACAACGAGGAGGAGGAAAAGAGAGAGATCTCTCTCTCAACAACAACAACAACAGAAGAGAAAAGAGAGAGATCTCTCTCAACAACAACAACGGAGGAGGAGAGAAAAAGAGAGATCTCTCTCAACAACAACAACAACGGAGGAGAGAAAAAAAAGAGATCTCTCTCAACAACAACAACAAAAAAAAAAGAGAAACTCTCTCAACAACAACAACAACGAGAGGAGAGAAAAGAGAGATCTCTCTCAACAACAACAACAACGAGAGAGGAAAAAGAGAGAGATCTCTCTCAACAACAACAACGGAGGAGAGGGGAAAAGAGAGATCTCTCTCTCAACAACAACAACGGAGGAGGAGGAAAAGAGAGAGATCTCTCTCAACAACAACAACAACGAGGAGGAGAAAAGAGAGAGATCTCTCTCAACAAACAACAACGGAGGAGAAAAAAAGAGAGATCTCTCTCTCAACAACAACAACGAGAGGAGAAAAGAGAGAAGAATCTCTCTCAACAACAACAACGGAGGAGGAGAAAAAAAGAGAGATCTCTCTCAACAACAACAACAACGAGAGGAGAAAAGAGAGAGATCTCTCTCAACAACAACAACGGAGGAGGAGAGAAAAGAGAGAGAATCTCTCTCAACAACAACAACAACGGAGAGAGGAAAAAAGAGAGATCTCTCTCTCAACAACAACAACGGAGGAGGAGGAAAAAAGAGAGATCTCTCTCAACAACAACAACGAGGAGGAGAGGAAAAGAGAGAGAGATCTCTCTCAAACAACAACAACGAGGAGGAGAAAAAAGAGAGAGATCTCTCTCTCTCTCAACAACAACAACGAGAGAGAGGAAAAGAGAGAGAGATCTCTCTCAACAACAACAACGAGGAGAGGAAAAGAGAGAGATCTCTCTCAACAACAACAACAACGAGGAGGAGAAAGAGAGATATCTCTCTCTCAACAACAACAACGAGGAGGAGGAAAAAAGAGAGAGAGATCTCTCTCAACAACAACAACAACGGAGAGGAAAAAGAGAAAGATATCTCTCTCAACAACAACAACGAGAGAGGAGGAAAAGAGAGAGATCTCTCTCAACAACAACAACAACGGAGAGGAGAAAAAAGAGAGAGATCTCTCTCTCAACAACAACAACGAGGAGGAAAAAAGAGAGAGATCTCTCTCAACAACAAACAACGGAGGAGGAGGAAAAGAGAGAGATCTCTCTCAACAACAACAACGGAGGAGAGAGGAAAAGAAGAGATCTCTCTCAACAACAACAACGGAGGAGAAAAAAAGAGATCTCTCTCTCAACAACAACAACGAGGAGGAGAAAAAGAGAGAGATCTCTCTCTCAACAACAACAACGGAGAGGAGAAAAGAGAGAGAGATCTCTCTCAACAACAACAACAACGGAAAAGAAGGAAAAGAGAGAGAAAAAGAAGAGAGAATCTCTCAACAACAACAACGAACGAGGAGAAAAAAGAGAGATCTCTCTCAACAACAACAACAACGAGGAGAGAGGAAAAGAGAGAGATCTCTCTCTCAACAAACAACAACAAAGAGGAGAGGAAAAAGAGAGATCTCTCTCTCAACAACAACAACGAGGAGAGAGAAAAGAGAGAGATCTCTCTCTCTCAACAACAACAACGAACGGAGGAGGAGGAAAAAAGAGAGATCTCTCTCAACAACAACAACGGAGGAGGAGGAAAAAGAGAGATCTCTCTCTCAACAACAACAACGAGGAGGAGGAAAAGAGAGAGAGATCTCTCTCAACAACAACAACGGAGGAGGAGAAAAAGAGAGAAGATCTCTCTCAACAACAACAACAACGAGAGAGGAAAAAAGAGAGAGATCTCTCTCAACAACAACAACGGAGGAGGAGGAAAAAAGAGAGAGATCTCTCTCAACAACAACAACAACGGAGGAGGAGAAAAAGAGAGAGATCTCTCTCAACAACAACAACAACGGAGAGAGGAGGAAAAGAGAGAGATCTCTCTCAACAACAACAACAACGAGAGAGGAGAAAAAGAGAGAGATCTCTCTCAACAACAACAACGAGGAGAGAGAAAAAGAGAGAGATCTCTCTCAACAACAACAACGGAACAGGAGAGAAAAAAGAGAGAGAAAAAAGAGAGATCTCTCAACAACAACAACAACGGAGGAGAAAAAAAGAGAGAGATCTCTCTCAACAACAACAACAACGGAGGAGGAGGAAAAGAGAGAGATCTCTCTCTCAACAACACAACGGAGGAGGAGAGAAAAAGAGATATCTCTCTCAACAACAACAACGGAGGAGGAGGAAAAGAGAGAGATCTCTCTCAACACAAACAACAACGGAGGAGGAGGAAAAGAGAGATCTCTCTCAACAACAACAACGGAGGAGGAGAAAAAAGAGAGATATCTCTCTCAACAACAACAACAACGGAGGAGGAGGAAAAGAGAGAGATCTCTCTCTCAACAACAACAACAACGGAGGAGGAGGAAAAAGAGAGAGATCTCTCTCAAAACAACAACAACAACGAGAGAGAAAAAGAGAGAGATCTCTCTCAACAACAACAACGGAGAGAGAGAAAAGAGAGAGATCTCTCTCAACAACAACAACGGAGGAGGAGAAAAAAGAGAGAGATCTCTCTCAACAACAACAACGAGAGAGAGGAAAAGAGAGAGATCTCTCTCAACAACAACAACAACGAGGAGAGAGTAAAAGAGAGAGATCTCTCTCAACAACAACAACAACGAGGAGGAGGAAAAGAGAGAGATCTCTCTCAACAACAACAACAACGGAGGAGGAGGAAAAGAGAGAGATCTCTCTCAACAACAACAACGGAGGAGGAGGAAAAGAGAGAGATCTCTCTCAACAACAACAACGGAGAAAGGAGGAAAAGAGAGAGATCTCTCTCAACAACAACAACAACGGAGGAGAGGAAAAAAGAGAGAGATCTCTCTCAACAACAACAACAACGGAGGAGGAGAAAAAGAGAGAGATCTCTCTCAACAACAACAACGACGAGGAGGAGGAAAAGAGAGAGAGATCTCTCTCAACAACAACAACAACGAGGAGGAAAAAGAGAGATCTCTCTCTCAACAACAACAACGGAGGAGAGGAAAAGAGAGAGATCTCTCTCAACAACAACAACGGAGAGGAGGAAAAGAGAGAGAGATCTCTCTCAACAACAACAACGAGAGGAGGAGAAAAAAGAGAGAGATCTCTCTCAACAACAACAACAACAAGGAGAGGAGAAAAGAGAGAGAGAGATCTCTCTCTCAACAACAACAACGGAGGAGGAGAAAAAAGAGAGAGATCTCTCTCAACAACAACAACGGAGGAGAGGAAAAGAGAGAGATCTCTCTCAACAACAACAACGGAGGAGAGAGAAAAGAGAGAGATCTCTCTCAACAACAACAACAACGGAGGAGAGGAAAAAGAGAGAGATCTCTCTCTCAACAACAACAACGAGGAGGAGGAAAAAAGAGAGAGATCTCTCTCAACAACAACAACAACGAGAAAAGAGATCTCTCTCAAAACAACAACGGAGAGAGAGAGAGGATCTCAAACAACAACAACGAGGAGGAGAAAAAAGAGAGAGAGATCTCTCTCAACAACAACAACAACGGAGGAGGAAAAAAAGAGAGAGATCTCTCTCAACAACAACAACGGAGGAGGAGGAAAAAGAGAGAGATCTCTCTCTCAACACAACAACAACGGAGAGGAGGAAAAAGAGAGAGATCTCTCTCAAACAACAACAACGGAGGAGGAGAAAAAGAGAGAGATCTCTCTCAACAACAACAACAGAACGGAGGAGGAAAAAGGAGAGAAGAGAGAGATCTCTCTCAACAACAACAACGGAGGAGAGGAAAAGAGAGAGAGATCTCTCTCAACAACAACAACGGAGGAGGAGGAGAAAAGAGAGAGAGATCTCTCTCAACAACAACAACGGAGAGGAGGAAAAAAGAGAGAGATATCTCTCTCAACAACAACAACGGAGGAGGAGAAAAAGAGAGATATCTCTCTCAACAACAACAACAACGGAGGAGGAGGAAAAAGAGAGAGATCTCTCTCAACAACAACAACGAACGGAGGAGGAAAAAAAGAGAGAGATCTCTCTCAACAACAACAACGGAGAGAGAGGAAAAGAGAGAGATCTCTCTCAACAACAACAACAACGGAGGAGAGAGGAAAAGAGAGAGATCTCTCTCAACAACAACAACGACGAGAGGAGGAGAAAGAGAGAATCTCTCTCTCAACAACAACAACGGAGGAGAGGAAAAAAGAGAGATCTCTCTCAACAACAACAACGGAGAGAGGAGGAAAAAAAGAGAGAGATCTCTCTCAACAACAACAACGAACGAGAGAAGAAAAAAAGAGAGATCTCTCTCAACAACAACAACGGAGAGAGAAAAAGAGAGAGATCTCTCTCTCAACAACAACAACGGAGGAGGAGGAAAAGAGAGAGATCTCTCTCAACAACAACAACAACGGAGGAGGAGGAAAAGAGAGAATCTCTCTCAACAACAACAACGAGGAGGAGGAGGAAAAGAGAGAGATCTCTCTCAACAACAACAACACGGAGGAGGAGGAAAAGAAGAGAGATCTCTCTCTCAACAACAACAACGGAGAGGAGAAAAAAGAGATCTCTCTCTCAACAACAACAACAACAACGGAGATCTCTCTCAAGGAAGAAAAGAGAGAGATCTCTCTCTCAAAACAACAACAACGGAGGAGGAGGAGGAAAAGAGAGAGATCTCTCTCTCAACAACAACAACGGAGAGAGGAGAAAAAGAGAGAGATCTCTCTCTCAACAACACAACAACGGAGGAGGAGGAAAAGAGAGAGATCTCTCTCAACAACAACAACGGAGAGGAGGAAAAGAGAGAGATCTCTCTCAACAACAACAACGAGGAGGAGGAGAAGAAAAGAGAAGATCTCTCTCAACAACAACAACGGAGGAGGAGAAAAAAGAGAGATCTCTCTCAACAACAACAACGGAGGAGGAGGAAAAAGAGAGAGATCTCTCTCAACAACAACAACGGAGGAGGAGGAAAAAGAGAGATCTCTCTCTCAACAACAACAACAACGAGGAGAGAGAAAAGAGAGAGATCTCTCTCAAACAACAACAACAACGAGGAGGAAAAAAAGAGAGATCTCTCTCAACAACAACAACAACGGGAGAAGGAGAAAAAAAGAAAGAGAGATCTCTCTCAACAACAACAACGGAGAGAGAGGAGAAAAAGAGAGATCTCTCTCAACAACAACAACGGAGGAGGAGAAAAAAAGAGAGATCTCTCTCAACAACAACAACAACGAGGAGGAGAAAAAGAGAGAGATCTCTCTCAACAACAACAACAACGAGGAGGAGATCTCTCTCAAAAACAAACAAGAGATCTCTCTCTCAACAACAACAACGGAGGAGAGAAAAAAGAGAGAGATCTCTCTCAACAACAACAACAACGGAGGAGGAAAAGAAGAGAATCTCTCTCTCAACAACAACAACAACGAGGAGGAGGAAAAGAGAGAGATCTCTCTCAACAACAACAACAACGAGGAGAAGGAAAAGAGAGATCTCTCTCTCAACAACAACAACGGAGAGAGGAGGAAAAGAGAGAGATCTCTCTCAACAACAACAACGGAGGAGGAGGAAAAGAGAGAGATCTCTCTCAACAACAACAACGGAGGAGAGAAAAAAGAGAGATCTCTCTCTCAACAACAAACAACGAGGAGAAAAAAAGAGAGATCTCTCTCTCAACAACAACAACGGAGGAGAGGAAAAAAGAGAGAGATCTCTCTCAACAACAACAACGGAGGAGGAGAGAAGAAAAAGAAAGAGATCTCTCTCAACAACAACAACAACGGAGGAGGAGGAAAAAAAGAGATCTCTCTCAACAACAACAACGGAGGAGGAGGAAAAAGAGAGAGATCTCTCTCAACAACAACAACAACGGAGGAGGAGGAAAAAGAGAGAGAAATCTCTCTCAACAACAACAACGGAGAGGAAAGAGAGAGGAAAAACAGAGAGAAAAAGAGAAGATCTCTCAACAACAACAACAACGGAGGAGGAGAAAAAGAGAGAGATCTCTCTCAACAACAACAACGGAGGAGAGAGGAAAAAAGAGAGAGATCTCTCTCTCAACAACAACAACGAAGGAGAGAGAAAGAGAGAGATATCTCTCTCAACAACAACAACAACGAGGAGGAGAAAAGAGAGAGATCTCTCTCTCAAACAACAACAACGGAGAGAGAAAAAAAGAGAAGATCTCTCTCAACAACAACAACGGAGAGAGAGAGAAAAGAGAGAGATCTCTCTCTCAACAACAACAACGGAGAGAGGAAAAAAGAGAGATCTCTCTCTCAACAACAACAACAACAACAACAGAGGAGGAAAAAAGAGAGAGATCTCTCTCAACAACAACAACGAGAGGAGAAAAGAGAGAGATCTCTCTCAACAACAACAACGGAGGAGGAGGAAAAAGAGAGAGATCTCTCTCAACAACAACAACGGAGGAGGAGGAAAAGAGAGAGATCTCTCTCTCAACAAACAACAACAACGGAGGAGGAAAAAAGAGAGAGATCTCTCTCAACAAAACAACGGAGGAGAGGAGGAAAAGAGAGAGATCTCTCTCAACAACAACAACGAGGAGGAGGAAAAAGAGAGAGATCTCTCTCAACAACAACAACGACGGAGGAGGAGGAAAAGAAGAGAGATCTCTCTCAACAACAACAACAAGGAGGAGGAGGAAAAGAGAGAGATCTCTCTCAACAACAACAACGGAGGAGGAGGAAAAAGAGAGAGATCTCTCTCAACAAACAACAACGGAGAGAGGAAAAGAGAGAGATCTCTCTCAACAACAACAACGAGGAGGAGGAGGAAAAGAAGAGAGAAAGATCTCTCAACAACAACAACAACGAGAGGAGGAAAAAAGAGAGAATCTCTCTCAACAACAACAACGGAGGAGAGGAAAAAAGAGAGATCTCTCTCAACACAACAACAACGAGGAGGAGGAAAGAGAGAGATCTCTCTCAACAACAACAACAACGGAGGAGGAGGAAAAGAGAGAGAGATCTCTCTCTCAACAACAACAACGGAGGAGGAGGAAAAGAGAGAGATCTCTCTCTCTCAACAACAACAACGGAGGAGGAGGAAAAAGAGAGAGATCTCTCTCAACAACAACAACAACGGAGAGAGAGGAAAAGAGAGAGATCTCTCTCAAAAACAACAACGAGAGGAGAAAAGAAGAGAGATCTCTCTCAACAACAACAACGAGAGAGGAGGAAAAGAGAGAGATCTCTCTCAACAACAACAACGGAGGAGAGGAAAAGAGAGAGATCTCTCTCAACAACAACAACGGAGGAGGAGAAAAGAGAGAGATCTCTCTCAACAACAACAACAACGAGAGAAAAGGAGGAAAAAGAGAGAGATCTCTCTCAACAACAACAACGAGGAGGAGGAGAAAAGAGAGAGATCTCTCTCAACAACAACAACAACGGAGGAGGAGGAAAAGAGAGAGATCTCTCTCAAACAACAACAACGGAGGAGGAGAAAAAGAGAGAGAGATCTCTCTCAACAACAACAACGGAGGAGGAGGAAAAAGAGAGATCTCTCTCAACAACAACAACAACAACGGAGAGAGAAAAGAGAGAGAGAGATCTCTCTCAACAACAACAACGAGGAGGAGAAAAGAGAGAGATCTCTCTCAACACAACAACAACGAGGAGAGAAAAAGAGAGATCTCTCTCTCAACAACAACAACGAGGAGGAGAAAAGAGAGAGATCTCTCTCTCAACAACAACAACGGAGGAGGAGGAAAAGAGAGATCTCTCTCTCAACAACAACAACGGACGAGAGAGAGGAAAAGAGAGAGATCTCTCTCAACAACAACAACGGAGAGAGGAAAAGAGAGAGATCTCTCTCAACAACAACAACGGAGGAGAGAGGAAAAAGAGAGATCTCTCTCAACAACAACAACGGAGGAGAGAGGAAAAGAGAGAGATCTCTCTCAAACAACAACAACAACGGAGGAGAGAGGAAAAGAGAGAGATCTCTCTCAACAACAACAACGGAGGAGGAGGAAAAGAGAGAGATCTCTCTCAACAACAACACAACGAGAGGAGGAGGAAAAAAGAGAGATCTCTCTCAACAACAACAACGGAGAAGGAGGAAAAGAGAGAGATCTCTCTCAACAACAACAACGGAGGAGGAGAAAAAAGAGAGAGATCTCTCTCAACAACAACAACAACGGAGAGAGAGGAAAAGAGAGAGATCTCTCTCTCAACAACAACAACGGAGGAGGAGAGAAAAAGAGAGATCTCTCTCAACAACAACAACGGAGGAGAGAGGAAAAGAGAGAGATCTCTCTCAACAACAACAACGGAGGAGGAGAAAAAGAGAGAGATCTCTCTCAACAACAACAACGAGGAGGAGGAAAAAAAGAGAGATCTCTCTCAACAACAACAACAACAGAGAGGAGGAGAAAAAGAGAGAGATCTCTCTCAACAACAACAACGACGAGGAGGAGGAAAAGAGAGATCTCTCAACAACAACAACAACAAACAACGGAGAGGAACAACGGAGAGAGAAAAGAGATCTCTCTCAACAACAACAACGGAGAGGAGGAGAAAAGAGAGAGATCTCTCTCTCAACAACAACAACGGAGGAGGAGGAAAAAGAGAGAGATCTCTCTCAACAACAACAACGGAGGAGGAGAGAAAAAGAGAGATTATATCTCTCTCTCAACAACAACAACGGAGGAGAGGAAAAGAGAGAGATCTCTCTCAACAACAACAACGAGGAGGAGGAAAAGAGAGAGAGAGATCTCTCTCAACAACAACAACAAGAGGAGGAAAAAGAGAGAGATCTCTCTCAACAAACAACAACGAGGAGGAGGAAAAGAGAGAGATCTCTCTCAACAACAACAACGGAGGAGGAGGAAAAAGAGAGAGAATCTCTCTCTCAACAACAACAACAACGAGAGAGGAGAAAAGAGAGATCTCTCTCAACAACAACAACGGAGGAGGAGAAAAAGAGAGAGATCTCTCTCTCAACAACAACAAGGAGGAGAGAAAAAGAGAGAGATCTCTCTCAACAACAACAACGGAGAGGAGGAAAAAGAGAGAGATCTCTCTCAACAACAACAACGGAGAGGAGGAAAAGAGAGAGAGATCTCTCAACAACGAGGAGAGGAAAAGAGAACAACAACAACAAGAGAGGAGGAGGAAAGAAAAAGAAGATCTCTCTCAACACACAACAACGGAGGAGGAGAAAAAAGAGAGAGATCTCTCTCAACAACAACAACGGAGGAGGAGGAAAAAAGAGAGATCTCTCTCTCAACAACAACAACGGAGGAGGAGGAAAAGAGAGAGATCTCTCTCTCAACAACAACAACGGAGGAGAGAGAAAAAAGAGAGAGATCTCTCTCAACAACAACAACAACGAGGAGGAGGAAAAAAGAGAGATCTCTCTCAACAACAACAACGGAGGAGGAGGAAAAGAGAGAGATCTCTCTCAACAACAACAACGGAGGAGAGGAAAAAAGAGAGATCTCTCTCAACAACAACAACAACGAGGAGGAAGAAAAAGAGAGAGATCTCTCTCAACAACAACAACGAGAGAGAGAAAAAAGAGAGATAGATCTCTCTCAACAACAACAACAACGAGAGGAGAGAAAAAAGAGAGATCTCTCTCAACAACAACAACAACGGAGGAGGAGGAAAAGAGAGAGATCTCTCTCAACAACAACAAACAACGGAGGAGGAGAGAAAAAGAGAGAGATCTCTCTCAACAACAACAACGAGAGGAGAAAAAAGAGAGAGATCTCTCTCAACAACAACAACGGAGGAGGAGGAAAGAGAGAGATCTCTCTCAACAACAACAACAACGAGGAGAGGAAAAAGAGAGAGATCTCTCTCAACAACAACAACAACGGAGGAGAGGAAAAAGAGAGAGATCTCTCTCAACAACAACAACGGAGGAGGAGAAAAAGAGAGATCTCTCTCTCAACAACAACAACGAGGAGGAAAAAAGAGAGAGAGATCTCTCAACAACAACAACGGAGAGGAGGAAAAGAGAGAGATCTCTCTCAACAACAACAACAACGGAGGAGGAGGAAAAGAGAGAGATCTCTCTCAACAACAACAACAACGGAGGAGGAGGAAAAGAGAGAGATCTCTCTCTCACACACAACAACGAGAGAGGAGGAAAAGAGAGAGATCTCTCTCAACAAACAACAACGAGGAGAGGAAAAGAGAGAGAGATCTCTCTCAACAACAACAACGGAGGAGGAGGAAAAGAGAGATCTCTCTCTCAACAACAACAACAACGGAGAGGAGGAAAAGAGAGAGATCTCTCTCTCAACAACAACAACGAGGAGAGGAAGAAAAAGAGAGATCTCTCTCAACAACAACAACGAGGAGGAGAGAAAAGAGAGAGAGAAGATCTCTCAACAACAACAACAACGAGGAGGAGAAAAAGAAGATCTCTCTCAACAACAACAACAACGGAGGAGGAGGAAAAAAAGAGAGAGATCTCTCTCAACAACAACAACGGAGGAGGAGGAAAAGAGAGAAAAGAGATCTCTCTCTCAACAACAACAACGAGGAGAGGAGGAAAAGAGAGAGATCTCTCTCAACAACAACAACGGAGGAGGAGGAAAAGAGAGAGAGATCTCTCTCAACAACAACAACAACGAGGAGAGAGGAAAAAGAGAGATCTCTCTCAACAACAACAACGGAGAGAGGAAAAAAAGAGAGATCTCTCTCAACAACAACAACGGAGGAGGAGAAAAAAGAGAGAGATCTCTCTCTCAACAACAACAACAACGGAGAGGAGAAAAAGAGAGAGATCTCTCTCAACAACAACAACGAGAGACAAAGGAGGAGGAGGAAAGAGAAAGAGAGAGAGATCTCTCTCAACAACAACAACAACGGAGGAGGAGGAAAAGAGAGAGATCTCTCTCAACAACAACAACAACGGAGGAGGAGGAAAAAGAGAGAGATCTCTCTCTCAACAACAACAACGAGGAGGAGAAAAGAGAGAGAGATCTCTCTCAACAACAACAACGGAGGAGGAGGAAAAGAGAGAGATCTCTCTCTCAACAACAACAACGGAGGAGGAGGAAAAGAGAGAGATCTCTCTCAACAACAACAACGGAGAGAGGAGGAAAAGAGAGAGATCTCTCTCAACAACAACAACGGAGGAGGAGGAAAAGAGAGAGATCTCTCTCAACAACAACAACGGAGGAGAGAAAAAGAAGAGAGAGATCTCTCTCAACAACAACAACGGAGGAGGAGGAAAAGAAGAGAGAGATCTCTCTCAAACAACAACAACAACGAGGAGGAGGAAAAAGAGAGAGATCTCTCTCAACAACAACAACGGAGAGAGGAAAAGAGAGAAGATCTCTCTCACAACAACAACAACGGAGGAGAGAGGAAAAGAGAGAGATCTCTCTCAACAACAACAACAACGAGAGAGGAAAAGAGAGAGAGATCTCTCTCAACAACAACAACGAGGAGAGGAGGAAAAGAGAGAGAGATCTCTCTCAACAACAACAACGGAGGAGGAGGAAAAGAGAGAGATCTCTCTCAACAACAACAACGAGAGGAGGAAAAGAGAGAGATCTCTCTCTCAACAACAACAACGGAGGAGAGAGGAAAAGAGAGAGATCTCTCTCAACAAACAACAACGGAGGAGAGAGGAAAAAAGAGAGATCTCTCTCTCAACAACAACAACGAGGAGAAGGAAAAGAGAGAGATCTCTCTCAACAACAACAACAACAACGGAGGAGGAGGAGGAAAAAAGAGAGATCTCTCTCAACAACAACAACAACGAGGAGGAGAAAAAAGAGAGAGAGATCTCTCTCAACAACAACAACGGAGGAGGAGGAAAAGAGAGAGATCTCTCTCAACAACAACAACAACGGAGGAGGAAAAGAGAGAGATCTCTCTCAACAACAACAACAACAACGAGGAGGAAAAGAAAAGAGAGAGATCTCTCTCAACAACAACAACAACGAAGAGGAGAAAAAAAGAGAGAGATCTCTCTCTCAACAACAACAACAACAGAGGAGAAGAGGAGGAAAAGAAAAAGAGATCTCTCTCAACAACAACAACGGAGGAGGAGGAAAAGAGAGAGAGATCTCTCTCAACAACAACAACAACAACGGAGGAGGAAAAGAAGAGAGATCTCTCTCAACAACAACAACGGAGGAGGAGGAAAAAGAGAGAGATCTCTCTCTCACAACAACAACGGAGGAGGAGAAAAAGAGAGAGATCTCTCTCAACAACAACAACGGAGGAGGAGGAAAAAGAGAGAGATCTCTCTCTCAACAACAACAACGGAGAGGAGGAAAAAGAAGAAGAGAGATCTCTCTCAACAACAACAACGGAGGAGGAGAAAAAAGAGAGAGAATCTCTCTCAACAACAACAACGAGGAGAGAGAAAAAAGAGAGAGATCTCTCAACAACAACAACAACGGAGGAGGAGGAAAAGAGAGAGATCTCTCTCTCAACAACAACAACGGAGGAGAGAAAAAAGAGAGAGAATCTCTCTCAACAACAACAACGAACGGAGAGAGAAAAGAGAGAGAGATCTCTCTCAAACAACAACAACGGAGGAGGAGAAAAAGAGAGAGATCTCTCTCAAACAACAACAACGGAGAGAGGAGAAAGAGAGAGAGATCTCTCTCAACAACAACAACGGAGGAGAAGAAAAAAGAGAGATCTCTCTCAACAACAACAACAACGGAGGAGAAAAGAGAGAGATCTCTCTCTCAACAACAACAACGGAGAGGGAGGAAAAGAGAGAGATCTCTCTCAACAACAACAACGGAGGAGGAGAGGAGAAAAAGAAGAGATCTCTCTCAACAACAACAACAACGAGGAGGAGGAAAAGAGAGAGAGATCTCTCTCAACAACAACAAACGAGGAGGAGGAAAAGAGAGAGATCTCTCTCAAAACAACAACAACGGAGGAGGAGGAAAAAAGAGAGATCTCTCTCAACAACAACAACGGAGGAGGAGGAAAAGAGAGAGATCTCTCTCAAACAACAACAACAACAAAAGGAGGAGAGAAAAACAAGAGAGAGATCTCTCTCTCAACAACAAACAACAACGAGAGGAGGAGAAAAAAAAGAGAGATCTCTCTCAACAACAACAACAACGGAGGAGGAGGAAAAGAGAGAGATCTCTCTCAACAACAACAACGGAGGAGGAGGAAAAGAGAGAGAGAGATCTCTCTCACAACAACAACGGAGGAGAGGAAAAAAGAGAGAGATCTCTCTCAACAACAACAACGGAGGAGAGGAGAAAAAGAGAGAGATCTCTCTCTCAACAACAACAAACGGAGGAAAAAAGAGAAAAAAACAACAACGAGAGAGAAAAAGAAGAGATCTCAACAACAACAACAAGAAAGAGAGAGAAAAGAAAAAAGAGAGAGAAGAAGAAAGAACAACAACAACAACGAGGAGGAGAGAAAAGAGAGAGATCTCTCTCAACAAAACAACAACAACGGAGGAGGAGGAAAGAGAGAGATCTCTCTCAACAACAACAACAACGGAGGAGAGAGAAAAAGAGAGAGATCTCTCTCAACAACAACAACGGAGGAGAGAGAAAAGAGAGAGATCTCTCTCAACAACAACAACAACGGAGGAGGAGGAAAAGAGAGAGATCTCTCTCTCAACAACAACAACGGAGGAGGAGGAAAAAAAGAGAGAGATCTCTCTCAACAACAACAACGGAGGAGGAGGAAAAGAGAGAGATCTCTCTCTCAACAACAACAACGGAGGAGGAAGAGGAAAAGAGAGAGAGAGATCTCTCTCAACAACAACAACAAAGGAGGAGAAAAAAGAGAGAGAGATCTCTCTCAACAACAACAACAACGGAGGAGGAAAAAGAGAGAGAGAGAAGAAGAAAAAGACAACAACAACAACGGAGGAGGAGGAAAAAGAGAGAGATCTCTCTCAACAACAACAACGGAGGAGGAGGAAAAAAGAGAGAGATCTCTCTCAAACAACAACAACAACGGAGGAGGAGGAAAAGAGAGAGATCTCTCTCTCAACAACAACAACGGAGAGGAGAAAAAAAAGAGAGATCTCTCTCTCAACAACAACAACAACGGGAGGAGGAGAAAAAGAGAGATCTCTCTCTCAACAACAACAACGGAGGAGGAGGAAAAAGAGAGAGATCTCTCTCAACAACAACAACAACGGAGGAGGAGAAAAAGAGAGAGATCTCTCTCAAACAACAACAACGGAGGAGAAGAAAAAAAGAGAGATCTCTCTCAACAACAACAACGGAAGAGGAGAGAAAAGAGAGAGATCTCTCTCAAAACAACAACAACGGAGAGGAGGAAAAAGAGAGAGATCTCTCTCTCAAACAACAACAACGACGGAGAGGAGAAAAAAAGAGAGAGATCTCTCTCAACAACAACAACGGAGGAGGAGGAAAAGAGAGAGATCTCTCTCTCAACAACAACAACAACGGAGGAGGAGAAAAAGAGAGAGATCTCTCTCAACAACAACAACAACAACGAGGAGGAGAAAAGAGAGAGAGATCTCTCTCAACAACAACAACAACGAGGAGAGAAAAAGAGAGAGATCTCTCTCAAACAACAACAACGAGGAGGAGGAAAAGAGAGATCTCTCTCAACAACAACAACAACGGAGGAGGAGGAAAAGAGAGAGATCTCTCTCAACAACAACAACGGAGGAGGAGAAACAAAAGAGAGAGATCTCTCTCAACAACAACAACAACGGAGGAGGAGGAAAAGAGAAGAATCTCTCAACAACAACAACAACGAAGAGAGAGGAAAAAAGAGAGAAGAAGAGAGAGATCAACAACAACAACAACGAACGGAGGAGAGGAAAAGAGAGAGATCTCTCTCAACAACAACAACAACAAAAAGAGAGAGAAAAAAAGAGAGAGATCTCTCTCAACAAACAACAACGGAGGAGAGAAAAAGAGAGATCTCTCTCAACAAACAACAACGGAGGAGGAGGAAAAGAGAGAGATCTCTCTCAACAACAAACAACGGAGAGAGGAAAAAAGAGAGATCTCTCTCAACAACAACAACGGAGGAGGAGGAAAAAGAGAGAGATCTCTCTCAACAACAACAACGGAGGAGGAGAGGAAAAGAGAGAGATCTCTCTCAACAACAACAACAACGGAGGAGGAGAAAAGAGAGAGATCTCTCTCTCAACAACAACAACGGAGGAGGAGGAAAAGAGAGAGATCTCTCTCAACAACAACAACAACGAGGAGGAGGAAAAGAGAGAGATCTCTCTCTCAACAACAACAACAACGAGGAGGAGGAAAAGAGAGAGATCTCTCTCAACAACAACAACGAGAAGAGAGGAAAAAGAGAGAGATCTCTCTCAACAACAACAACGAGAGAGAAAAAGAGAGAGATCTCTCTCAACAACAACAACAACAACGAAGAAAGAGATCTCTCTCAACAAAACAACGAGAGAGAAGAAAAGAGAAGATCTCTCTCAACACAACAACAACGGAGGAGGAGAGGAAAAGAGAGAGATCTCTCTCAACAACAACAACGGAGGAGGAGGAAAAGAGAGAGAGATCTCTCTCAACAACAACAACAAAAAAGAGAGATCTCTCTCAACAACAACAACGGAGAGAAGAAAAGAGAGATCTCTCTCTCAACAACAACAACAACGAGAGGAGGAGGAAAAGAGAGAGAGATCTCTCTCAACAACAAACAACGGAGGAGAGGAAAAAAAGAGAGATCTCTCTCAAAACAACAACAACGAGGAGAGAAAAAGAGAGAGATCTCTCTCAACAACAACAACGAAGGAGGAAAAAAGAGAGAGATCTCTCTCAACAACAACAACAAGGAGAGGAGGAAAAAGAGAAGAGAATCTCTCTCAAAAAACAACAACGGAGGAAGAGGAAAAGAGAGAGAGAGATCTCTCTCAACAAAACAACAAGGAGAGAAGAAAAAGAGAGAGATCTCTCTCAACAACAACAACAACGGAGAGGAGAAAAGAGAGAATCTCTCTCTCTCACAACAACAACAACAAAAAGAAGAGAGAACAAAACAAGAGAGAGAAAAAAGAAGAGAAGGAAAAACAACAACAACGGAGGAGGAGGAAAAGAAGAGATCTCTCTCAACAACAACAACAACAAGAGGAGGAGAAAAAAGAGAGAGAATCTCAACAACAACAACGGAGGAGGAGGAAAAAGAGAGAGATCTCTCTCAACAACAACAACAACGAGAGGAGGAAAAGAGAGAGAAGAACTCTCAACAACAACAACGACGAGGAGGAGAAAAGAGAGAGATCTCTCTCAACAACAACAACGGAGGAGGAGAAAAAAGAGAGAGAGAACTCTCAAACAACAACAACGAAGAGGAGGAGAAAAGAAAAGAGAGAGATCTCTCTCAACAACAACAAACAAGGAGGAGGAGAAAAAAAGAGAGATCTCTCTCAACAACAACAACGGAGGAGGAGGAAAAGAGAGAGATCTCTCTCAACAACAACAACGAGGAGGAGGAAAAGAGAGAGAGATCTCTCTCAACAACAACAACAGAGGAGAAAAGAAGAGAGAGGAGAAAAACAAAAAAACGAGAGAGAAAAAGAGAAGAGATCTCTCTCAACAACAACAACAACAAGGAGAGGAGGAAAAACAGAGAGAAGAAAAAGAGAGAGATCTCAACAACAACAACAACGAGGAGGAGGAGAAAAAGAAGAGAACGAGGAGAGAAAACAACAACAACAACAACAACAACGGAGAGAGGAAAAGAGAGAGATCTCTCTCAACAACAACAACGGAGGAGGAGAGAAAGAAGAGAGATCTCTCTCTCAACAACAACAACAACGGAGGAGAAAAAGAGAGAGAGATCTCTCTCAACAACAACAACAACGAGAGGAGGAAAAAGAGAGAGATCTCTCTCAACAACAACAACAACGGAGGGAGGAAAAGAGAGAGATCTCTCTCAACAACAACAACGGAAAGAGGAGGAAAAGAGAGAGATCTCTCTCTCAACAACAACAACAAAAAGGAGGAGGAGGAAAAGAGAGAGAGATCTCTCTCAACAACAACAACGGAGGAGGAGGAAAAAAGAGAGATCTCTCTCAACAACAAACAACGGAGAGAGAGGAAAAGAGAGAGATCTCTCTCAACAACAACAACAACGGAGGAGGAGGAAAAGAAGAGAGAGATCTCTCAACAACAACAACAACGGAGAGAGGAAAAAGACGAGAGAGAGAAAAGAGAAGATCTCTCTCAACAACAACAACGGAGGAGGAGGAAAAGAGAGAGAGATCTCTCTCAACAACAACAACGGAGAGAGAGAAAAGAGAGAGATCTCTCTCAACAACAACAACAACGAGGAGGAAAAGAGAGAAAACAGAGAGAGAAGAGAGGAAAACAACAACAACAACAACGGAGAGAGGAAAAAAGAGAGAGATCTCTCTCAACAACAACAACGGAGGAGGAGGAAAAGAGAGAGATCTCTCTCAAACAACAACAAACAACGGAGGAGGAGGAAAAGAGAGAGATCTCTCTCAACAACAACAACGGAGGAGGAGAAAAAAGAGAGATCTCTCTCAACAACAACAACAACGGAGGAGGAAAAAAAGAGAGAGATCTCTCAACAACAACAACAACAACGGAGAGGAGGAAAAGAAGAGAGATCTCTCTCAAAAACAACAACGGAGAGGAGGAGGAAAAAGAGAGATCTCTCTCTCAACAACAACAACGGAGGAGAAAAAGAGAGAAAGAACAACAACAAGAGAGAGAAGAAAGAGAAAATCAACTCAACAACAACAGGAGGAAAAGAAAAAGAGAGAGATCTCTCTCAACAACACAACAAACGGAGAGAGAAGGAGAAGAGAAAGAGAAAAAAATCTCTCAAAACAAACAACGGAGAGGAGGAAAAAAGAGAGAGAGAAACAACAACAACAACGGAGGAGGAGGAAAAGAAGAGAGAAAAACTCTCTCAACAACAACAACAACGGAGGAGGAGGAGGAAAAGAGAGAGAGAGATCTCTCTCAACAACAACAACAACGGAGGAGGAGAGAAAAGAGAGAGATCTCTCTCAACAACAACAACGGAGGAGGAGGAAAAAGAGAGAAAGAGAGAAGAACAACAACAACAACGGAGGAGAGGAAAAAAGAGAGAGAGAAAACTCTCAACAACAAGAAAAGAGAAGATCTCGAGAACAACAACAAGGAGAAAAGAGAGAGAGAGAGAGAGGAAACAACAACAACAACGGAGGAGAGAAAAGAAGAGAGATCTCTCTCAACAACAACAACGGAGGAGAGAGAAAGAAAAAAAGAGAGAGAGAAGAAAACAACAACAACAACAACAGAGAGGAGGAAAAAAAAAGAGATCTCTCTCAACAACAACAACAAGGAGAGGAAAAAAAGAGAGAGATCTCTCTCAACAACAACAAAAACGGAGGAGGAGGAAAAAAAGAGAGAGAGAAAAAGGGGAAACAACAACAACGAGGAGAGAGGAAAAGAGAGAGATCTCTCTCAACAACAACAACGGAGGAGGAGGAAAAAAGAGAGAGATCTCTCTCAACAACAACAACAACGGAGGAGGAAAAGAGAGAGAGAAGAGAGAAAAACAAACAACAACGGAGGAGGAGAGGAAAAAGAGAGATCTCTCTCAAACAACAACAACGGAGGAGGAGGAAAAAGAGAGAGAGATCTCTCAAACAACAACAACGGAGAGGAGAGAGAAAAAAGAGAGAGATCTCTCTCAACAACAACAACGAGGAGGAGGAAAAGAGAGAGATCTCTCTCTCAACAACAACAACGGAGGAGAAAGGAAAAGAGAGAGATCTCTCTCAAAAACAACAACGGAGGAGAGAGAAAAAGAGAGAGATCTCTCTCAACAACAACAACGAGAGGAGAGGAGGAAGAAAGAGAGATCTCTCTCAACAACAACAACGGAGGAGGAAAAAAAGAGAGAAGATCTCTCTCTCAACAACAACAACGGAGAGAGAGAGGAGAAAAAGAGAGATCTCTCTCAACAAACAACAACAACGGAGGAGAGAGGAAAAAGAGAGAGAGATCTCTCTCAACAACAACAACGAACGAGGAGAAAAAAAGAGAGAGATCTCTCTCAACAACAACAACAACGAGGAGAGAAAAAAAGAGAGAGATCTCTCTCTCAAAAGAACAACAACGGAGGAGGAGGAAAAAGAGAGAGATCTCTCTCAACAACAACAACGGAGGAGGAGGAAAAGAGAGAGAAGAGGAACAACAACAACAGAGAAAAAAAAGAGAGAGGGAGAAAAGAGGAACAAGAAAAGAAGAGAGATCTCTCTCAACAACAACAACGAGGAGAAGGAGGAAGAGAGAGAGATCTCTCTCTCAACAACAACAACGGAGGAGGAGAAAAAGAGAGAGAGAGATCTCTCAGAACAACAACAACAACGAGGAGGAGGAAAAAAGAGAGAGAAAAAAAAAGAACAACAACAACAACAGGAGGAAGGAGGAGAAGAAGAGATCTCTCTCAACAACAACAAACGAGGAGGAGGAAAAGAGAGAGAGATCTCTCTCAACAACAAACAACAAAAGAGGAGAGAGAAAAGAGAGAGAAGAGCTCTCAACAACAACAACAACGAGAGGAGGAGGAGAGAGAGAAGAAAGAAAAAACAACAAAACGAACAAAGGAAAAAAAGGAACAGAACAACGAAAACGGAGAGAGAAAAAAACAACAACAACAACAACAACAGAGGAAAGAGGAGAGAAAAAAGAGAGAGAACAACAAACAACAACAGAAGAGAGAAAAAAAGAGATCTCTCTCTCTCAACAACAAAAACGAGGAGAAGAGGAAAAAGAGAGAGAGATCTCTCTCAACAACAACAACAACAACGAGGAGGAGGAAAAAGAGAGAGATCTCATCTCTCAACAACAAAACAACAAAAAGAAGAAGAGAAAAAAAAAGAAAAGAGAGAAGAAGAAAAAACTCAACAACAACAACGGAGGAAAAAAAAAAAGAGAGAGAGAAAAAAAAAAACAACAACAACGGAGAGAGAAAGAAAAGAGAGAGATCTCTCTCAACAACAACAACAACAACGAGAGGAGGAGAAAAAAAGAGAGAGAAAAAAAAAAACAACAACAACGGAGGAGGAGGAAAAAAGAGAGAGATCTCTCTCAACAACAACACAACAAGGAGAGAGAGAAAGAGAGAGAGATCTCTCTCAACAACAACAACAACGAAGAGAGAAAAAAGAGAGAGAAAAGAAAAAACAACAACAACGGAGAGAAGGAAAAGAAGAGAAGATCTCTCTCTCTCAACAACAACAACGGAGAGAGAGAAAAGAGAGATCTCTCTCAACTCAACAACAACAACAAAAAAAGAGAGAAGAAACAAAAGAGAGAGAAGAGAGAAGAGAACTCACAACAACAACAACAACGGAGGAGGAGGAGAAGAGAGAGAGAAAGAAAACAAAAACAACGGAAGAGAGGAGGAGAAGAGAGAGATCTCTCTCTCAAAACAAACAAACGAGAGAGAGGAAAAAAGAGAGATCTCTCTCAACAACAACAACAACAAGAGAGAGGAGAAGGAGAAGAGAGAAAAGAAAGGAACAACAACAACGGAAGAGGAGGAAAAAAGAGAGAGAGAAAAGAAACAACAACAAACAACGAAAACGGAGGAGGAGGAAAAGAGAGAGATCTCTCTCAACAACAACAACAACGGAGAAAGGAGAAAAAAAGAGAGATCTCTCTCTCTCAACAACAACAACAAAGAAGAGGAGGAAAAAAAGAGAGATCTCTCTCAACAACAACAAACGGAAGAGAGAAGAAAAGAGAGAGATCTCTCAAAAACAACAACAACGGAGAGAGAGGAAAAGAGAGAGATCTCTCTCAACAACAACAACAACGAGGAAAAGAGGAGGAAGAAAAAGAGAAGAGAAAAGAGAGAAAAAAAACAACAACAACGGAGAGAGAGAAAAGAGAAGAGAGATCTCTCTCAACAACAACAACGAGGAGGAGAAAAGAGAGAGAGAGAAGAAAAAAAACAACAACAAGAACGAAAAGAGAGAAAGAAAAGAGAAGAGAGAGAGGAAGAGAAAAACAAAACAACAACAACGGAGGAGGAAAAAAGAGAAAGATCTCTCTCAACAACAACAACGAGAGAGGAGGAAAAGAGAGATCTCTCTCAACAAAAACAACAACGGAGGAGAGAAAAGAGAGAGATCTCTCTCAACAACAACAACGGAGGAGGAGAAGAAAAAAGAGAGAGAGATCTCTCTCAACAACAACAACAAGAGAGAGAGAAAAAAAAGAGAGAAAAAGAAAAACAACAACAACAACAGAGAGGAGGAGAAAAGAAGAGAGATCTCTCTCAACAAAACAACAACGGAGGAGAGAGGAAAAAAGAGAGAAAAGAAGAAAGAAAACAACAACAACGGAGGAGGAGGAAAAGAGAGAGAGAAATCTCTCAACAAACAACAAACGAGAGGAGAGAGAAAAGAAGAGAGAAAAAAAAAACAACAACAACAAAGAGGGAGAGGAGGAGAGAAAAGAGAGAGAGATCTCTCAAACAACAACAACGAGAGGGAGAAAAAAAGAGAGAGAGAAAAAGACAACAACACAACAACGGAGAGAGGAGGAAAAGAGAGAGAAAAAAAAAGGGACAACAAACAACAAGGAGAGAGAGGAAAAGAAAAGAGAGAATCTCTCAAAAACAACAACGAGAGAGAGAGGAAAAAGAAGAGAAGGAGAAAAACAACAACAACGGAGGAGGAGGAAAAGAGAGAGAGATCTCTCTCAACAACAACAAGAGAGAGAAAAGAAGAGAAAAAAAGAACGAAGGAGGAGGAAAAAGAGAGATCTCTCAACAAACAACAACAAGGAGGAAAAAAGAAAAAGAGAGAGATCTCAACAACAACAACAAGGAAAAGAGAGGAGAAGAAAAGAGAGAAAGAAAGAAAAAAAACAACAACAAGGAGGAAAAAAAAAGAGAGAGAAAAAGAAAAAGAAAACAAAAAAACGGAAGGAGGAGGAAAAAGAGAGAGAGATCTCTCTCAACAACAACAACAACGGAGGAGAGAAAAAGAAGAGAGAGAAAAGAAAACAACAAAACAGAGGAGAGAAGAAAGAGAGAGAGAAAGAGGAAAAGACAAAAAAAAACGAGGAGGAGAAAAAAGAGAGAAAGAAAAAACAACAACAACAAAGAAAAACAAAAACGAGGAGAAAAGAAGAAGAGAGATCTCTCTCAAAACAACAAAAAAGGAGGAGGAGAAAAGAAAGAGAGAAAAAAAAAACAAAAGAAAGAAAAAAAACGAGAGAAAGAGAAAAAAGAGAAGAAAAAAAGAAAAAAAACAAAGAACAAACAACAACGAACGGAGAGAAAAGAAGAGAGAGAGATCTCTCAGAAAAAAAACAACGGAGAGAGGAGAGAAGAAAGAGAGAGAAGAAGAAAAAAAACAACAACAACGAAGAGAGAGGAAAAGAAAAGAGAGAAAAAACAACAACAACGAGAGGAGGAGGAAAAGAGAGAGAAAAAGAAAAACAACAACAACGAGAGAGAGAAAAAAGAGAGAGATCTCTCTCAACAAACAACAACGAGAGAAGGAGGAAAAGAGAGAAGAAAGAAGGAGGAGGAAAAACAACAACGGAGGAGAGAAAAAAAAAGAGAGAGAGAGAGAAAAAAGAAACAACAACAACGGAGAAGAGAGAAGAGGAAAAGAGAAAAAGAAAGAAACAACAACAACAACGGAGAGGAGGAGAAAAAAGAGAGAGATCTCTCTCAACAACAACAAAGGAAAACGGAGGAGGAAAAAGAGAGAGAGGAAAAAAAAAAAAACAACAACGGAGGAGGAGGAAAAAGAGAGAAAAAGAAAAAAACAACAAAAAAACGAAGAGAGGAGGAAAAAAGAGAGAGAGAAAGAAGAGACAACAACAACAACGAGAGGAGGAGAAAAAAGAGAGAGAGAGAAGAAGGAACAAACAACAACAAGAGAGAGGAGGAAAAGAGAGAGAGAAGAGAGAACAACAAAAACAACAACGAGGAGAGAGAAAGAAAAAGAGAGAAGAGAAAAAAAAAAAACAACGAGGAGAGGAAAAGAAGAGAGAGAGAGAGAAAAAAAACAACAACGGAGAAGGAGAAAAGAGAGAGAGAAAAGAGAACAACAAAAAAAAGAAAAAAAAAGAAACAACAAAGAGGAAGAAAAGAAAGAGAGAGAAAAAAGAAATCAACAACAACAACAAAGAGGAGAAAAAAGAGAGAGAAGAAGAAAAAAAAAAAAAAAACGGAGGAGAGAGGAAAAGAGAGAGATCTCTCTCAACAACAACAACAACGAACAAGGAGAAAAAAAAGAGAGAAAAAAGAAGAACAACAACAACAAGGAGAGAGAGAAAAAGAGAGAGAGAGAAAAAAAAACAACAACAACAAAGAAAGGAGGAAAAAAAAAAAAAAAAGAGAAGAAAGAGAAAAACAACAAGAGAAACGAAAAAGGAGAAAAAAAGAGAAAAGAGAGAAAGAAAAACAACAAAAACGAGGAGGAGGAGAAAAGAGAGAGAGAAAAAGGAAAAAAAAACAACAAGAGAGGAGAAAAAAAAGAAAGAGAAGAAGAAAAAAGAAAACAACAACAACAAGGAGAGAGGAGAGAGAGAGAGAAAAAAAAAAAAAACAAAAACAAAAAAAAAAAGAGAGAGGAAAAGAAAGAGAAAAGAAAAAAGAAAAAAAAAACAACGGAGGAGGAGGAAAAGAGAAAAAAAAAGAGAAAAAAACAACAACAACAACAAGAGGAGAAAAAAAGAGAGAAAAGAAGAAAAAAAAAAACAACAACAACGGAGGAGAGAAAAAAAGAAGAGAAAAAAAAAAAAAAAACAACAACAACGAGGAGAGGAAAAAAAAAGAGAGAAAAAAGAAAACAACAACAAAAAGAGAGGAAAACAAAAAAAGAGAGGAGAGAGAGAGAAAAGAGAAGAACAACAACAACAAGAAGGAGGAAAAAGAGAAAGAGAGAGAAAGGAAACAACAACAACAAAAAAAAAAAGGAGGAGGAAAAGAGAGAGAGAAAGAAAAAGAACAACAAAAGGAGGAGAGAGAAAAAAAAGAGAG
This sequence comes from Styela plicata, assembly GCA_963675895.2. Lineage (NCBI taxonomy): Eukaryota > Metazoa > Chordata > Ascidiacea > Stolidobranchia > Styelidae > Styela > Styela plicata. The sequence goes on from CAVMBJ020000025.1 coordinate 62,274, forward strand.
AAAAAAAAGGGAAAAACAACAACGAAAGAAAAGAGAAAAAAAGAGAGAAAAGAAGAAAAACAACAAAGAAAGAGAGAAAAAAAAAAAGAGAAAAAGAAAAAACAAAGAAAAAAACGGAGGAGGAGGAAAAGAAAAGAAAAAGAGAAAAAAAGAGAAAAAAAAAACAACAACGAAAAGAAAGAGAAAAAGAAAAAAAGAAGAGAAAAAAAAAAAAGAAAACAAAAAAC
>CAVMBJ020000025.1:75000-87325 GCA_963675895.2 Styela plicata
CAAAAAAAGGAGGAGAAAAAGAAAGAAAAAAAAAAAAAACAACAACAAAAGAGAAAAAGAAGGAAGAGAGAGATCTCTCTCAACAACAACAACAAAAGAGGAGGAGGAAAAAAGAAGAAAAGAAGAAAAAACAACAACAACGGAGGAGAGGAGAGAAAAGAGAGAGATCTCTCTCTCAACAACAAACAACGAGAGAGAAAAAGAGAGAGAGATCTCTCTCAACAACAACAAAAAAAAGAGAGGAGGAAAAAGAGAGAGAAAAAGAAAACAACAACAACGAGAGGAGGAGGAAAAAGAGAGAGATCTCTCTCAACAACAACAACGAGAGAGGAGGAAAAAGAAGAGAGAGGAAGAAAAACAACAACAACGAGAAGAAGAAAAAAAAAGAAAAGAGAAAGAAGAAAAAAAAAACAACAACAAGGAGGAGGAGAAAAAGAGAGAGAAAAAAAAAAAACAACAACAACAAAAGAGAAGAGGAAAAGAGAGAGAAAAAAAAGAGAGAAAACAACAACAACGACGAGAGAGAGAGAAAAGAGAGAGATCTCTCTCAAAAAACAACAACGGAGGAGGAGGAAAAAGAGAGAGAGAGAAAAAAAAAAACAACAACAACGAGAGGAGGAGGAAAAGAGAGAGATCTCTCAACAACAACAACAACGGAGAGGAGAGGAAAAGAGAGAGAGGAAAAACAACAACAACGGAAAAGGAGGAGGAAAAAAGAAGAGAGATCTCTCTCTCAACAACAACAACGAGAGAGAAAAAAAAAAGAAGAAAAAAAAAACAACAAAAACGAAGGAGGAAAAAGAGAGAGAAAAAAACAACAACAACAACGGAAAGGAGGAGAAAAGAGAGAGAGAGAAAAGAAAAAAACAAAACAAAGAGAGAAGAGAGGAAAAGAGAGAGAGAGAGAGAAAAAAAAAAAACAACAACAAAAGAAGGAGGAAAAAAAAAAAAAAAAAAGAGAAAAAAGAAAAAACTCAAACAACAACAAAACGGAGGAGAAAAAAAAGAGAGATCTCTCTCAAACAACAACAACGGAGAAGAGAAAAAAAGAGAGAAAAAAAAAGAACAAACAACAACGGAGGAGGAGGAAAAGAAGAGAGAGAAAAAAAAAAAACAAAAACAAAAAAGGAGGAGGAAAAAAAAAAGAGAGATCTCTCAACAACAACAACAACGGAGGAGGAGGAGAAAAAGAAAAGAGATCTCTCTCTCTCAAAAAAAAAAAAAAAAAGTCGAGAGGAGGAGGAAAAGAGAGAGAGATCTCTCAACAACAACAAAAAAAAAACGAGGAGAAAAAAGAAAAAAAAAGAGAAAAAGAAAAAACAACAACAACAACAAGAGGAGGAAAAAAGAAAAAGAAAAGAAAAAAACAAAAACAACAACAAAGGAGAGGAGAAAGAGAAAAGAGAAAAAAGAACAACAAAAAAGAGGAGAAAAAGAGAGAAAAAAAAACAACAACAACAACGGAGGAGAGAGGAAAAGAAGAGAGAGAGAAAAAAACAAAACAAAAAGGAGGAGAAAAAAGAGAGAAAAAGAACAACAACAACAGAGAGAAAAAAAGAAAGAACAAAAACAACAACAACAAGAGAGAAAAAAGAGAGAAAAAACAAAACAACAACAACGAGAAAGGAAAAAAAAGAGATCTCTCTCAACAACAACAACGGAGGAGGAGGAAAAAGAAGAGATCTCTCTCAACAACAACAACAAAAAAGGAGAGGAAAAAAGAAGAGAGAAAAAAAACAACAACAACGAGGAGAGGAGAAAAAGAGAGAGAGAAAATCTCAACAAAAAACAACGGAGGAGGAGAAAAAAGAGAGAGAGAGATCTCTCTCAAAAAACAACAACGGAGGAGGAGAAAAAGAGAGAGAAAAAAAAAACAACAACAACGAGAGGAGGAAAAAAAGAGAGAGAGAAGAAAAAAAACAACAACAACGAGGAGGAAGGAAAAAAAGAGAAGAAAAAGAAAAAAAAACAACAACAACGGAGGAGGAGAAAAAAAAGAGAGAGATCTCTCTCAACAACAACAACAACGAGAGGAGAGGAAAAAAGAGAGAAAAAAAAAAAACAACAACAACAGAAAAAAAGAGAGAAGGAGGAAAAAGGAGAGAGAGAAAAAAGAGAGAGAAAAAAGAAACAACAACAACAACGGAGGAGAGAGAGGAAAAAAAGAGAGAACAAAAAACAACAACAACAAAGAGGAGGAGGAAAAGAGAGAGATCTCTCTCAAAACAACACAACAACAACAAGAGAGAGGAAAAAGAGAGAAAAGAGGAGAACAACAAACAACAACGAGGAGGAGGAAAAGAGAGAGATCTCTCTCAACAACAACAACAGGAAAAGAGAGGAGGAAACAAAACAACGAGAGAGGAGAAGAGAAAAAAAAACAACAACAACAACGGAGAGAGGAAAAAGAGAGAGAGAAAAACAACAACAACAACAACGAGGAGGAGGAAAAGAGAGAGATCTCTCTCAACAACAACAACGAGAGGAGAAAGGAAAAGAGAGATCTCTCTCAACTCAACAACAACAACAACGGAGGAGGAGGAGAAAAGAGAGAGAACTCTCTCAACAACAACAACAACAAAGAGGAGGAAAAAAGAAAAAAAGAGAGATCTCTCTCAAACAACAACAACGGAGGAGGAGGAAAAAAAAAGAGAGATCTCTCTCAACAACAACAACGGAGGAGGAGAGAGGAAAAGAGAGAGATCTCTCTCTCACAACAAACAACGAGGAGGAAAAGAGAAGAGAGAAAAAACAACAACAAGAGAGAGAAAAGAAAGAGATCTCTCTCAACAACAACAACGGAGGAGGAGAAAAAGAGAGAGATCTCTCTCAACAACAACAACGGAGGAGGAGAGGAAAAGAGAGAGATCTCTCTCTCAAACACAACAACGGAGGAGGAGGAAAAGAGAGAGATCTCTCTCAACAACAACAACAACGGAGGAGGAGAGGAAAAGAGAGAACGAGAACTCTCTCAACAACAACAACGGAGGAGGAAAAGAAAAAGAGAGAGATCTCTCTCAAACAACAACAACGGAGGAGGAGGAAAAGAGAAGAGAGAAATCTCTCTCAACAACAACAACAACGGAGGAGGAAAAAGAGAGAGATCTCTCTCTCAACAACAACAACGGAGGAGAGAGAAAAGAGAGAGAGAGATCTCTCTCTCAACAACAACAACGGAGGAGAGGAGGAAAAGAGAGAGATCTCTCTCAACAACAACAACGGAGAGAGAAGAAAAGAGAGAGAGATCTCTCTCAAACAACAACAACGGAGGAGGAGGAAAAGAGAGATCTCTCTCTCAACAACAACAACGGAGGAGGAGGAAAAGAGAGAGATCTCTCTCAACAACAAACAACGGAGAGGAGGAAAAGAGAGAGAGATCTCTCTCACAACAACAACAACGAGAGGAGGAAAGAGAGAGATCTCTCTCTCTCAACAACAACAACGAGGAGGAGGAAAAAGAGAGAGAGATCTCAACAACAACAACAACGGAGGAGGAGGAAAAGAGAGAGAGATCTCTCTCAACAACAACAACGGAGGAGGAGGAAAAGAGAGAGATCTCTCTCAACAACAACAACGGAGGAGAGAAAAAGAGAGAGAGATCTCTCAACAACAACAACAACGAGAGGAGGAAAAAGAGAGAGAGATCTCTCTCAACAACAACAACAACGAGGAGGAAAAAAGAGAGAGATCTCTCTCAACAACAACAACGAGAGGAGAGAAAAAAAGAGAGAGATCTCTCTCAACAACAACAACAACGGAGGGAGGAGGAAAAGAGAGAGATCTCTCTCAACAACAACAACAACGGAGGAGGAGGAAAAGAGAGAGATCTCTCTCAACAACAACAACGGAGGAGGAGGAAAAGAGAGAGAGATCTCTCTCAACAACAACAACGAGGAGAGGAAAAGAGAGAGATCTCTCTCTCAACAACAACAACAACAGGAGGAAAAGAAAAGAGAGAGAAATCTCTCAAACAACAACAACGGAGAGGAGGAAAAGAGAGAGATCTCTCTCAACAACAACAACGGAGGAGGAGGAAAAAAGAGAGAGATCTCTCTCTCAAACAACAACAACGGAGGAGGAGGAAAAAAGAGAGATCTCTCTCAACAACAACAACAACGAGGAGAAGAAAAAGAGAGAGATCTCTCTCAACAACAACAACAACGGAGGAGGAGAAAAGAGAGAGATCTCTCTCAACAAACAACAACGGAGGAGGAGGAAAAGAGAGAGATCTCTCTCAAACAACAACAACGAGGAGGAGGAAAAAGAAAGAGAGATCTCTCTCAACAACAACAACGGAGGAGGAGGAAAAAGAGAGATCTCTCTCAACAACAACAACGGAGGAGGAGGAAAAGAGAGAGATCTCTCTCAACAACAACAACAACAACGAGAGGAGGAGGAAAAGAGAGAGATCTCTCTCAACAACAACAACAACGAGAGGAGGAAAAGAGAGAGATCTCTCTCAACAACAACAACGGAGAGGAGGAAAAAAGAGAGAGAGATCTCTCAACAACAACAACAACGGAGGAGAGAGAAAAGAGAGAGATCTCTCTCAACAACAACAACAACGAGAGAGGAAAAAAGAGAGAGATCTCTCTCAACAACAACAACAACGGAGGAGGAGGAAAAGAGAGAGATCTCTCTCAACAACAACAACAACAAGGAGGAGGAAAAGAGAGAGATCTCTCTCTCAAACAACAACAACGGAGGAGGAGGAAAAGAGAGAGATCTCTCTCTCAACAACAACAACGGAGGAGGAGGAAAAAGAGAGATCTCTCTCAACAACAACAACGGAGGAGAGAGGAAAAAGAGAGAGATCTCTCTCAACAACAACAACGGAGGAGGAGAAGAAAAAGAGAGAGATCTCTCTCAACAACAACAACAACGGAGGAGAGGAAAAAGAGAGATCTCTCTCTCAACAACAACAACGGAGGAGAGAGGAAAAGAGAGAGATCTCTCTCAACAACAACAACGGAGAGAGGAGAGAAAAGAGAGAGATCTCTCTCAAAAAACAACAACGACGGAGAGGAGGAAAAAAGAGAGAGAGAATCTCTCTCAACAACAACAACGGAGGAGGAGGAAAAAAGAGAGAGATCTCTCTCAACAACAACAACGGACGAGAAGAGAAAAAAGAGAGAATCTCTCTCAACAACAACAACGGAGAGAGGAGGAGGAAAAGAGAGAGATCTCTCTCAACAAACAACAACGGAACGAGGAGGAAAAAGAGAGAGATCTCTCTCAACAACAACAACGGAGGAGGAGAGAAAAAGAGAGAGATCTCTCTCACAACAACAACAACGGAGGAACAACGAGAAAAGAGAGAGAGAGATCTCAACAACAACAACAACGGAGAGGAGGAAAGAGAGAGAGATCTCTCAACAACAACAACAACGGAGGAGGAAAAGAGAGAGAGATCTCTCTCAACAACAACAACGAGAGGAGGAGGAAAAGAGAGAGATCTCTCTCAAACAACAACAACGAGAGGAGGAGGAAAAGAGAGAGATCTCTCTCAACAACAACAACGGAGGAGGAGGAAAAGAGAGAGATCTCTCTCTCAACAACAACAACGAGGAGGAGGAAAAGAGAGAGAGATCTCTCTCAACAACAACAACGGAGGAGGAGGAAAAGAGAGATCTCTCTCAACTCAACAACAACAACAACAAACAACAACAACGGAGGAGAAAAAGAGAGAGATCTCTCTCAACAACAACAACAAGAGGAGGAGAAGAGAGAGATCTCTCTCAAAACAACAACGAGAGATCTCTCTCTCTCAAAACAACAACAACGAGGAGGAGGAAAAGAGAGAGATCTCTCTCAACAACAACAACGGAGAGAGGAAAAAAGAGAGAGATCTCTCTCAACAACAACAACAACGAGAGAGAAAAAGAGAGAGAGATCTCTCTCAACAACAACAACGGAGGAGAGAGGAAAAGAGAGAGATCTCTCTCAACAACAACAACGGAGGAGGAGGAAAAGAGAGAGAAACTCTCTCTCAACAACAACAACAACAACGAGAGAGGAGGAAAAGAGAGAGATCTCTCTCAACAACAACAACGAGGAGGAGGAGGAAAAGAGAGAGATCTCTCTCAACAACAACAACGGACGGAGGAGGAAAAAAAGAGAGATCTCTCTCAACAACAACAACGGAGGAGGAGAAAAGAGAGAGAGAAGAGAGCAACAACAACAACAACGGAGGAGAGGAAAAGAAGAGATCTCTCTCTCAACAACAACAACGGAGAGAGGAGGAAAAGAGAGAGATCTCTCTCAACAACAACAACGAGGAGGAGGAAAAGAGAGAGAGATCTCTCTCAACAACAACAACGGAGGAGGAGGAAAAAGAGATCTCTCTCAACAACAACAACAACAACGGAGAGAGGAAAAGAGAGATCTCTCTCAACAACAACAACGGAGGAGAGGAGGAAAAGAGAGAGATCTCTCTCAACAACAACAACGGAGGAGGAAAAAAGAGAATCTCTCTCAACAACAACAACGAGGAGAGAAAAGAGAGATCTCTCTCTCAACAACAACAACAACGAGAGGAGGAAAAAGAGAGAGATCTCTCTCAACACAAACAACAAACGAGAGATCTCTCTCAACAAAAAACGAGAGAGAAAAGAAATCTCTCTCAACAACAACAACGGAGGAGGAGGAAAAAGAGAGAGAGATCTCTCTCAACAACAACAACGGAGGAGGAGGAAAAGAGAGAGATCTCTCTCAACAACAACAACGAGGAGGAGGAAAAGAGAGAGAGATCTCTCTCAACAACAACAACAACGAGGAGGAGGAAAAGAGAGAGATCTCTCTCTCAACAACAACAACGGAGGAGGAGGAAAAAGAGAGAGATCTCTCTCAACAACAACAACGGAGGAGGAGGAGGAAAAAGAGAGAGATCTCTCTCAACAACAACAACAAGGAGGAGGAAAAGAGAGAGATCTCTCTCAACAACAACAACAGAGAGGAGAAAAGAGAGAGATCTCTCTCAACAACAACAACAACGGAGGAGGAAAAGAGAGAGATCTCTCTCTCAACAACAACAACAACGGAGGAGGAGGAAAAAGAGAGAGATCTCTCTCTCAACAACAACAACAACGGAGGAGGAGGAAAAGAGAGAGATCTCTCTCAACAACAACAACGGAGGAGGAGGAAAAAAGAGAGAGAGATCTCTCTCAAACAACAACAACGGAAGGAGAGGAAGAAGAGAGAGATCTCTCTCAACAACAACAACAACGAGGAGGAGAAAAAGAGAGAGATCTCTCTCAACAACAACAACAACGGAGGAGAGGAAAAGAGAGAGATCTCTCTCAACAACAACAACGGAGGAGGAGGAAAGAGAGAGATCTCTCTCAACAAACAACAACGGAGGAGGAGAAAAAAAGAGAGATCTCTCTCAACAACAACAACGAGGAGGAGGAAAAGAGAGATCTCTCTCAACAACAACAACGAGGAGGAAAAAAGAGAGAGATCTCTCTCAACAACAACAACAACGAGAGGAGGAAAAAGAGAGAGATCTCTCTCAACAACAACAACGGAGGAGGAGGAAAAGAGAGAGATCTCTCTCTCAACAACAACAACAGGAAAAGAGACGAACAACAAGGAGAAAAAGAAAGAGAGAGAGATCTCTCTCAACAACAACACGGAGGAGGAGGAGGAAAAGAGAGAGATCTCTCTCAACAACAACAACAACAAGAGGAGAGATCTCTCTCTCAAACAACAACAGAGAGAGAAAAAGAGAGAGATCTCTCTCAACAACAACAACGAGGAGGAGGAAAAGAGAGAGATCTCTCTCAACAAACAACAACGAGGAGGAGGAGGAAAAGAGAGATCTCTCTCTCAACAACAACAACGAGAGGAGGAAAAAAGAGAGAGATCTCTCAACAACAACAACAACGGAGGAGGAGGAAAAGAGAGAGATCTCTCTCAACAACAAACAACGGAGGAGGAGGAAAAGAGAGAGATCTCTCTCTCAACAACAACAACGGAGAGAGAGGAAAAGAAGAGATCTCTCTCAAAAAACAACAACAACGGAGGAGAGAAAAAGAGAGAGATCTCTCTCAACAACAACAACAACGGAGAGGAGGAGGAAAAGAGAGAGATCTCTCTCAAACAACAACAACGGAGGAGGAGGAAAAAGAGAGAGATCTCTCTCAACAACAACAACGAGGAGAGGAAAAGAGAGAGATCTCTCTCAACAACAACAACGGAGGAGGAGGAAAAAAAGAGAGAGATCTCTCTCAACAACAACAACGGAGGAGGAGGAAAAAGAGAGAGATCTCTCTCAACAACAACAACAACGGAGGAGAGGAAAAGAGAGAGAGATCTCTCTCAACAACAACAACAACGGAGAGGAGGAAAAGAGAGAGATCTCTCTCAAACAACAACAACGGAGGAGGAGGAAAAGAGAGAGATCTCTCTCAACAACAACAACGGACGGAGAGAGGAAAAGAAGAGATCTCTCTCAACAACAACAACAACGAGAGAGGAAAAGAGAGAGATCTCTCTCAACAACAACAACGAGGAGGAGGAAAAGAGAGAGATCTCTCTCTCAACAACAACAACAACGGAGGAGGAAAAAGAGAGAGATCTCTCTCAACAACAACAACGGAGGAGGAGGAAAAGAGAGAGATCTCTCTCAACAACAACAACGGAGGAGGAGAGGAAAAGAGAGAGATCTCTCTCAACAACAACAACAACGGAGGAGAGGAAAAAGAGAGAATCTCTCTCAACTCAACAACAACAACGGAGGAGGAGGAGAAAAGAGAGAGATCTCTCTCAACAACAACAACGAGGAGGAGGAAAAGAGAGAGATCTCTCTCTCAACAACAACAACAACGGAGGAGAAGAAAAGAAGAGAGATCTCTCTCAACAACAACAACGGAGAGGAGAAAAAGAGAGAGATCTCTCTCAACAACAACAACGGAGGAGGAGGAAAAGAGAGAGATCTCTCTCAACAACAACAACAACGGAGAGGAGGAAAAAGAGAGAGATCTCTCAACAACAACAACAACGAGGAGGAGGAGAAGAAAAAGAGAGAACAACAACAACGGAGAGATCTCTCTCAACAACAACAACGGAGGAGGAGGAAAAGAGAGAGATCTCTCTCTCAACAACAACAACGAGGAGGAGGAAAAAAGAGAGATCTCTCTCAACAACAACAACGAGAGGAGGAAAAAGAGAGAGATCTCTCTCTCAACAACAACAACGGAGGAGGAGGAAAAGAGAGAGATCTCTCTCAACAACAACAACGGAGGAGGAGAAAAAAGAGAGAGATCTCTCTCAACAACAACAACGAGAGAGAGGAAAAGAGAGAGATCTCTCTCAACAACAACAACGGAGGAGGAGGAAAAAGAGAGAGATCTCTCTCAACAACAACAACGGAGGAGGAGGAAAAGAGAGAGATCTCTCTCAACAACAACAACGGAGGAGGAGAAAAAGAGAGATCTCTCTCAACAACAACAACGGAGGAGGAGGAAAAAGAGAGATCTCTCTCAACAACAACAACGGAGAGGAGGAAAAGAGAGAGATCTCTCTCAACAACAACAACAACAACGGAGGAGGAAGGAGAGAAAAGAGAGAGATCTCTCTCAACAAACAACAACGGAGAGAGGAGGAAAAGAGAGAGATTCTCTCAACAACAACAACGAGGAGGAGGAAAAAGAGAGATCTCTCTCTCAACAACAACAACGGAGGAGGAGGAAAAGAGAAGATCTCTCTCAACAACAACAACAACGGAGGAGAGAAAAGAGAGAGATCTCTCTCTCAACAACAACAACGGAGAGGAGGAAAAAGAGAGAGATCTCTCTCAACAACAACAACGGAGGAGGAGGAAAAGAGAGAGATCTCTCTCAACAACAACAACGGAGGAGGAGGAAAAAGAGAGATCTCTCTCAACAACAACAACGGAGGAGGAAAAAAGAGAGATCTCTCTCAACAACAACAACGGAGGAGGAGGAAAAGAGAGAGATCTCTCTCAACAAACAACAACAACAGGAGGAGGAGGAAAAAAGAGAGAGATCTCTCTCAACAACAACAACGAGGAGGAGGAAAAGAGAGAGATCTCTCTCAACAACAACAACAACGGAGGAGGAGGAAAAGAGAGAGATCTCTCTCAACAACAACAACGGAGGAGGAGGAAAGAGAGAGATCTCTCTCAAAACAACAACAACGAGGAGGAGAAAAAGAGAGAATCTCTCTCAACAACAACAACAACGGAGGAGGAAAAGAGAGAGATCTCTCTCAAACAACAACGGAGAGGAGAAAAGAGAGAGATCTCTCTCAACAACAACAACGGAGGAGGAGAAAAAAGAGAGATCTCTCTCTCAAACAACAACAACGGAGAGGAGGAAAAGAGAGAGAAAAAAGAGATCTCAACAAACAACAACAACGGAGGAGGAGGAAAAGAGAGAGAGATCTCTCTCAACAACAACAACGAGGAGAGAGGAAAAGAGAGAGATCTCTCTCAACAACAACAACAACGAGGAGGAGAAAAGAGAGAGATCTCTCTCTCAACAACAACAACGGAGGAGAGAGGAAAAGAGAGAGATCTCTCTCAACAACAACAACGGAGGAGGAGGAAAAGAAGAGATCTCTCTCTCTCAACAACAACAACGGAGGAGGAGGAAAAGAGAGAGAGATCTCTCTCAACAACAACAACAACGAGGAGGAGAAAAGAGAGAGATCTCTCTCTCTCACAACAACAACAACGGAGAAGAGGAGAAAAGAGAGAGATCTCTCTCAACAACAACAACGGAGGAGGAGGAAAAGAGAGAGATCTCTCTCAACAACAACAACGGAGGAGGAGAAAAGAGAGAGATCTCTCTCAAACAACAACAACGGAGGAGGAGGAAAAAGAGAGAGAGATCTCTCTCAACAACAACAACGGAGGAGGAGGAAAAGAGAGAGATCTCTCTCAACAACAACAACGGAGGAGAGGAAAAGAGAGAGATCTCTCTCAACAACAACAACAACGGAGGAGGAGGAAAAGAGAGAGATCTCTCTCAACAACAACAACGGAGGAGGAGAAAAAAGAAGAGAGATCTCTCTCAACAACAACAACAACGAGGAGAGAAAAAAGAGAGATCTCTCTCAACAACAACAACGGAGAGGAAGAAAAGAGAGAGATCTCTCTCAACAACAACAACGGAGGAGGAGGAAAGAGAGAGATCTCTCTCTAACAACAACAACGAGGGAGAGGAAAAAGAGAGAGATCTCTCTCAACAACAACAACGGAGGAGGAGGAATCTCTCTCAAAAGAGAGAGATCTCTCTCTCAACAACAACAACAACGGAGGAGAGGAAAGAGAGAGATCTCTCTCTCAACAACAACAACAACGGAGGAGGAGGAAAAGAAGAGATCTCTCTCAACAACAACAACGGACGAGAGGAGGAAAAAGAGAGATCTCTCTCAACAACAACAACGGAGGAGGAGGAAAAGAGAGAGATCTCTCTCAAACAACAACAACGAGGAGGAGAAAAGAGAGAGATCTCTCTCAACAACAACAACGGAGAGAGAGAAAAGAAGAGAGATCTCTCTCTCTCAACAACAACAACGGAGGAAGAGAAAAAAAGAGAGAACTCTCTCTCAACAACAACAACGGAGGAGGAGGAAAAGAGAGAGATCTCTCTCTCAACAACAACAACGGAGGAGGAGGAAAAGAGAGAGATCTCTCTCAACAACAACAACGGAGGAGGAGGAGAGAAAAGAGAGAGAGATCTCTCTCAACAACAACAACGGAGGAGGAGAGAAAAGAGAGAGAGATCTCTCTCACAACAACAACAACAACGAGAGATCTCTCTCTCAACAACAACAACGAGAGGAGGAAAAGAGAGAGATCTCTCTCAACAACAACAACAACAACGAGGAGGAGGAAAAGAGAGAGATCTCTCTCAACAACAACAACAACGAGGAGAGGAAAAGAGAGAGATCTCTCTCAAACAACAACAACGAGGAGGAGGAAAAAAGAGAGATCTCTCTCAACACAACAACAACGGAGAGAGGAAAAGAGAGAACAACGATCTCTCTCTCAACAACAACAACGGAGGAGAGGAAAAAGAGAGAGATCTCTCTCAACAACAAACAACGAAGGAGAGAAAAAAAGAGAGATCTCTCTCAACAACAACAACGGAGGAGAGGAAAAGAAGAGATCTCTCTCAACAACAACAACAACGGAGAGGAGGAAAAAAGAGAGATCTCTCTCACAACAACAACAACGGAGGAGGAGGAAAAGAAGAGATCTCTCTCAACAACAACAACGAGAGAGAAAAGAAAGAGATCTCTCTCAACAACAACAACGGAGGAGGAGGAAAAGAGAGAGATCTCTCTCAACAACAAC
>CAVMBJ020000026.1:0-13666 GCA_963675895.2 Styela plicata
AATTTCTGTTGAGGAGGGACGTTTTGAAAATCAAATAAAAATCATGACGTCATATTGTGCATCATTGGCAACAGCGGCGTAAGACCTTCGCCTTTGGGAGAGGGACCGACTTTCCGACGAAAAAAAGTCATTTGACAGTGTTATAGTAAAGATGATTTCAAATAATTTTGCAGAACATTTTTGGCCAAAAACATATTACTATAACATAGCGCCGCGGGCCCACGAAAATTCGAAATTTCATCATAATTTGGCTGACTTAGGGGTGTTGGGCCCCTCTAATGACTATTTGCAAGTGCAAATACAATTTCCACAAAAAAGACAACATGCTTTTAGGTTAATAACTGCACTATGAGCGTAGAACCTCTCAAACAAATCGGAAGCACTATAACGAAGTGAAGTGGGAGATATCTGCCCTTATGTTGATGTTAAAACATAAATAGCATATCTTCTTTTTTTTCCTTTTAATCGTCTCTTACGACAATCAAGAATAACATTTTGAACAATTCTTGGAAATACGCTTCGAGCTACGCATCTCTGTTCTGGACTCATATCCTTTGAAGGGTGGTTATATGCGAGAGGTCTGCTGGACGCCCCACCGGTGTACGGTGGATCGCGCAAGTGCTGCTTACGGGTCCCCCCCCCCCCATGCAAAGAAAATGTGTAAACTGTTCGGAACCGGCTCAAACATGCTCTCGCCTATAATCCTGTATTATGGAATCCCGCGCAGGAAACCAGAGATGCGATCCCACGCAGGAAACCAAAGATGCATAGCTCGATGTATAGGTTTTATATGGAATAGGTTAGAATCCAGAAAGGGGTTATTAAGTGTTCGTGGCTTAATGGAACCTCAGATTATTGGCCATATTTTATTTCGAACCGCAAATAACAACACAAAACACGCACAACAAATACCGGAAGGTTCTTTGGAGCGGGTGAAAATAAAATCAGTAACGATATGCGACTATATTCACCATTAAAAACCGTGAAACGCGAATTGGTGGAAAAAACGAAACGGACACCAAACGGTGACTATTCGCGGATACCCTGACACATGGTTGGTGGAGGAAGCCGTAAGTAGCGCGTACGTAAACAACCGTGTCCTGGCGAGGCTGCAGCGAATGACGTAAGGTCATTCTCGCTGTTTACCTATCACGCATCGCCATGTTGTCGTTCATTGTCACTGTATATTTGAACAATGCTAATTTCACGCCTTTGGCAGTATAAAAGCTAGCATCCTATATGGAGAGAAAACAACAACTAGAATTAATTCATATTGTAGACGTTGCATCGAGCTCTTACCGAGAGTTACTATAGAAGTCAGGAAGTCGGTCTCTGCCTCACTGTTCTACGATAAATGTTTTCTGATCCTAACCCCGAACTAGGAACGAAACAATACGACGTATTTGAACGAAATCACTAGGTAGTATATAGGTGTTTTTATTCACCGATCAACTCTTATTTATACACAAATACAGGTGTGGTTATCCGTCTGAAGCATGATCGGTTGATAAAATATAAAACAATACGTGTGCATCAATAGTCAGAAAACCTATTTCGATATATACCAATCGCCCATGAATCTCGCCTTATTGACTCGATCATACTTGATCAAACATGACTCAAGAGAATTGTCCGATCAATATTGAAGAGAAAACATACGTATCATATATTTTAAATATGGGCATTGGATAATCCAAGCACATGTCGTAGGAAATTGTTTAAATTTTCATCGTAATTTTTAATTTCTTACTTTTTGTAATAGTTTGTCACGCGTTTCCAACCTGATACTTAATAATCTTAGTTCTTCCTTATTAAAGTATAATTTAGTAGCCGAATGTTATAGAGATCATTTGATCCGAAGCTTTGTTTACAAATTCTTGACCATTCGTGAGAAAAAAATAATTGTACATCTGAAAAGAGAATGATGTTTTTATAAATATTTATACGCTATTCGCTATACTACAAACTAGTATGCCTTTGGGAGATGTTTGTAGTTTCAGCCTGAATGTATTCAAATGTATGAGATTTTGTGCAATAAACAATGTTTATATATCGATGGCTCGTTAATGGTACAAGCTTGGGAAAACCTACAACAGTACGATAATACTTTCTCTCTGGTAGTTCCGGCAAGGCGTCCAGCAGACCTTTAGTATATAATCACCCCCACGAACCTACGAAGTGACGAAGACAATGAGATTTCGATCATGTGTATTGTTATCTAAGCTTACATGATCCGCTCGTCAATCAAAAAATACAATAGAGATTTGGTGCTCTGAGAAGTAGAAAAGTTTATTTTATGTTTGAGAAGATTTCTTGAAAATCTGATAGCGTTCTGTTAAGTTGCGGTGACGTCATACTCAGTTGGCATAAAACAATAACGGTCACGGGTTATATGCCGTTTTTGCAGCACCTATGCGCTCATCAGTCAAAAAATTAAAATAGAGTTTTGGTGCTCTAAAAAGTAAAAAAGGTTTATGTTTGTGAAGTTCGATTTCCCGAAAATCTGGCAGGATTCTTTTAAGTTACGGCGACGTCATGCTCAGCTGACATCGGTCAAAACAATGACTCTTAACTGTTGGTGTTGCGGGCACAGTAATATGGAGACTATACATATATACGGTACTGTATAGGTATAGGCATAGTTTATTTCGACACCTCTGTCGACACTAAATGCGATACAAATAAAGATATAACATCACAGAGTTATCAGGAAAGCAAACAAAACCCTGAACCTAAAAGAAAGTTTAAAAACGTGCCACGGAACAATTTTCAACGAAACATTATAAGAAAGTACCTACGGTAACACGCGTTTGCTGGTTTTGCAGTCAGCAGTAGCCGACAGACAGGTTATTGAGTTGTTTCTCAGTTATTGTTTGTTTTTGCCTAAGCTCCCGCCTTCTTCAGTAAGGTAACGACTGATGAATATAAACAAAAGGGGACACGTTTTCTTGCTGTCAAGACGTCAGTCATTTTTTCAATCCTAAATTCGTTGGGTAGGTACCAAATTTATTTGGGTCTAGTGAAGTTTAGTACCATATTCCCGAATGTCATTAAAATAAAAACTGGCAGAATATTCTCATCCTAACTAGGGGGCGCCAATGCCGCAAGCATCTGGCATTGTCTCCCGGGTTAGGATGAGTCGCTTGCAACATGGAAATTTTATGATAATTGGATATATGGTACCGTAATTTTTATGCGTATACATAATACCTGATTTTGCCACTCAACCACAAACGATAGCATGAAACTTTTTACAGATACCCTACTCTTTGGATAACATCTCAGATCGTCCTTACCTGCTGATGAAGGTTCGTATTTGGTAGGGGATAATTATGTGCGAGAGGTCTGCTGGACGCCTCGCCAAAGGACGGTGTCTCATGTAAGCACCACTTACAGCTTCACCTCGATTTGGAACTGTCTGCGAAAGTGGTCGTGATTCGCAATATAGTTAAGCAGCCGTTTCGACTTTCCCCCCTCGCAAAATAAAAATGAAATCCTAGGCCATATCCAGTTTTTATTTTATTCTCTGTGACCAATCTTCTGATCTTATTTAACAGTTGAAATTTGAACCAACCCTGATCATATTAATTACAGAAGTCAGTGCTTGGAGGAACTGTACAAAAAGATTAAAATCAATTCAAAATTTCTATTAGTATCACAGCAATAATAAAATGCAGATTGGCTCTGTTTTGTTTAGCATGACATGCTTTTAGACTACTGGTACTATACTGTATAGCAGCACATTTCGTTTCCATCATGTTATGTCTTGTCATTGTAATCAGTATTGTGTGTTGTATGTATGCCTGATTAGCTCAATCAGTAAAGCATTGGGAATACTTTCGACCCAAGCATTTGTGATCATTCTGTCGTAGGTTTGAATTCCATTACAAATGATGAATGTAGGCACGAGGTCAGCTGGACACCTTGCAGGTACATGGTGGTTCACCTGCTTACATCCACCTGCAACCGAAAACCTTAACCCAATTCGGAACTGGTGTCTGCATGAGAAGTCATGGTTTGGTATATGATTAAGGTATATTCTCAGCTTTCCTTCCCACAGGACAAAAATGAAATGTAATCTTGTATGTATGTTCATAGGGATTTAAAAAATAACATTACCGCATAATTTTCCCAGTCATACGTTAAGCGATTTGGATTCAAAATGTAAATCGATTTGCATATATACTGGAATATACAATTATCCAAAGTAGGGGGCCAGTAGTAGAACCACTAATTTTTTTAGCTTCAATAAAACATTCTATTTTATTCATAAATTGGTTGATGTATTGTATGATGTCGATTAATAATTTTGTGGTCATCAAATTATATGCATAATATATTATTTGTATTATAATTAATTACTTTTAAAATAATTTGTCATTTCAAACTGCAAATATGTGCAATTAATTGGATGATCAGTTCTGTACCCATTTTGGTCTCTCCTTCTTTTTAAACAATTTCATTTATTCAACCTTTTGGTTCAAATTAGTAAGGGTATTTTATTTTTATTGATAAATTTATTGATGCGCAAGTTAAATAGCGGTCATTTTAAAATAAAAAACTTATCTGTACGCAATTTTTGGGACTATTCGATGTATGGGTGTCGACTTGTTTTTAGCATATAGTTGGATGTTTGGCTCCGGCTTAATATGTTATGTTATGTTTTTTGTTCTTCAAATGTGTTCATGTATGATATAGATATTGGTCATTTCAAGACAACAATGACAATATGACAGTCCAGCAAGACACCCGCATCTAATTATCCCTCACAGGATTCGAACCTATACTATATAAAATATAAAAGCTATACCTCCAGCTACACACTCTGACGTTCTGTGCGGGAGTCGAAAGTTCAGATCCCATGTCAGATAAACTGATAACTCATCTTGCATAACCATATGACGGGCACGATTTCCTTTGCGGATAGCCACCAGTTTCGAATCGGGGTGAAGATTTTTGTCTTAAAAGTTTACTCATTTTGAGTTGAGATCGTTTGTTATTAATAAGCATTTAAAATGTTTTGTACCTAGGAACTCTTTAGCCTTGCTTGCTTCGCAAGTCTTGAGTAATAAGATAGGTAACATATTCAAGTATGTTTTAAAAATAAATCAGTATGAGCATAAACAATGAAAGTTCACCTGGGTTTGAATTACCTGCAGCTGTGTATGAAGAATTTGAAGATATTGTTGAGTTTGATAACTCTGCAATCACTTCAACCAATGCACTGTTGCCTGAACATAAAAACACAGTAAAATATTCCATAGATGTTGACTCAAAAAATGTGGAACAAGTTGAAAAGTTGAATGTCGAAGAGGTGAGGTGGTTTTACCAAAGTGGGAAGAAGAAAAAATGGAAACCTTTCATTGGCAATGATTCCATTAGCATTGAATCAGAGTGGAGATGTGTATCAAAATCTGATAATGAAATAAAACGAGTTTGTGTACGAGGTGGAATGTATGAGGTTGATGTTCTGGAAAAAAAGTGTTATCCAGTATATTGGTCTTCTTTTAATTTAAATGGTGTAGAAGAAGCAGTTAGGATCTTGCGAGGTACATGGTTCTATGACCAAAGCTTTATTCCGTTGGATGAAAAATTGGCAAACAAGATTGAAGCCGAACACATGGAGCGCTGGAAAGATTGTTCACTAGAAGAAGTAAAGAAAGCGACAGGAAATGCTGCAATGCACAGTGTAAAACTTGACAACTGTCATGTTGATTGGTATAGTATAAATGACATATATATTCACAGTGATGCAGTGTCTTATCGAGCATTAAGAAATATTGTTCAGAAATTTGGGGCATCAAAAACATCGACGAGTGGAAACAGATTGCATAGAGGATACAGAGAAGATGCTATGCATGAAGATTGTATGCCACCTGTTGAACATTTGGTGTTTGTAGTCCATGGAATTGGAGCAAAACCTGACAGACATAAAATTGTTCGTAATACCGATGCTTTTCGTGTAACGTGTCGTCGGTCTCAGCAAAACATTTTGCTCATTACACTGGACGAGTAGAATTTTTACCTGTTGAATGGAGATCAAAACTCATTTTGGATAACGGAATTGTCGATATTCTAACTCCCAAGAAAGGACAAGGATTAAGACAATTCTTGAACAACAATGCAATGGACATATTGTATTACACTAGTCCATTATACAGAAGTGAAATTGTTCATGGTCTACAGAGGGAATTGTTGCGTATTCATGGAATGTTTATGAAACGCAATCCAAACTTTGCTGGAAAAATATCAGTGTTTGCACATTCATTAGGAACAGTAATAATGCATGATATTATGACAGGTTGGTCACCAGAATCACTTTTCGAAGAATACCTAAAAAAAGAAGGCGATCAAAATTCTAACAAGTCTGAAACCGATCTTATGTATTTTTCTTCAACAGAAAGTTTTGAAAGTGATCTGGCTCAAATAAAATTAGCCAGGACTAAAATTGCGCAAATTGGAATCTCGTGTTTTCTCTGAAAAAGTGTCAAAAAAGGGACTGGGTTTTGTGGTGGAAAATTTTTTTTGTGTTGGATCTCCTCTAGCCATTTTTCTCTCTCTTCGTGGTCAGCGGCCAGGTGATGGAAGGGGTACTCAAGATGATATCATCCCAAAAGATGTTTGTCATCGTATATTCAATATATATCATCCATCTGATCCGTTGCATATCGATTTGAACCACTTATTATCAGTCACTATGCAAGTATTTCACCTCTACAAGTGCATTGGCACAATGCTGGATAAAAAAACCCCTTACACTGAAATGAAACCCAAGCCATACACTGCAGAAGCAACTAAAGAAATGACAAAAATATCAGAGAGAGAACCGAGTATTGATACCGATGCAACCTCCATGGATTTATCAGATACTGAAGAACCAGAGGAGTCTGGAAGAGAAGACTGTGTAATTGAGAACATGGATGAAATTGAGTCATCAAACTTGGAAACTGGGTCAGTCACATCACCAGGTTTAGAAAGAAGGTCCTCTTATCTAAAAAGTATTTCTGGTGGAGCTTTTAGGGTTGGAAAGGCAATATGGGGCAGGGCTCGTGGTTCATCATCTTCAAATATAAAGTCTGCTGACGCAGTGTCGATTGATGCTTCATTTATAGGTGATGAAGAGTTGGATGATATAAATGATTCAGCTTCAGGAATGGATGGTGAAGGTTCTATAAGCAGTGTTGGTTCGAACTCACCGGTAATGCAAAAAGAATTTCGTCAAACAAACAATATCATCAATATCAAAAAACCTCAAACATGTGAACCAGAAGTGCAGTCAGATACTGTGTCAAACAATGCTTTGGTTTAGAGTATCGTTTAGATTATGAACTTCTTGAGGGTTTTACTGAAAGTAGATTAGGGTATGCATCAATTACTTCTCATACCTCCTATTGGAACAGTCAAGATGTTGCATTGTTTGTTTTAATGCAAATTCACCCGAGCTCAGCCATGTCACAAAATTTACGCTCATAAAACTATCATGAGTACCCTAAAACTGAAATAACACTGTGAAATCATTTGTGCAATTCTAATACTTTTTAAGTACTGTTGCCTTCATATTCAATAGGCAAAATATTCTGTTCTGAAGACCTGTATCACAATATTAAGAATATCCTTGATGTAAGGTATCAACAAGATGTTAATCCTTATCACCATACACTGTCTTAAATCAGTAGCAGCATCATGGCATTGACTTTGTAGATAAGATAGATTGTTGATTTTTATATGCAGTATATATGCATGATGATACACATCAATTTTTATGCTATTGTGTAAAAATATCAGGATGCTAGGTGGAAAACTACATTTTTGTAATTTTCTTTAATAGCTAACCGTAAGTAGAAAGAATTAAAGGTATTGATGGTAGAAAGGTTCAAATCTTGGGATGGAATAAAATGAATCTAATCTATTTTGGAACAGAACTTACACGTCCAACTTCGCAGAAATTATTTTGGCATTTTTGTAAGGGGGTAAAACGATGGAAATGTGTCACATGCTAAAGTATGTATTTATGTTGTTTTGCTTCATAAGGCTTGCACAAATTTTTCCCCACCACACGGTGTCAAATGATCATGTAAAATTGATAGGGATTATGTATTGACTTAGCATAAAAATTTATATTTCTAATCTGATACATTTCTTTAACGTATTTGGACTTGCAACTTTCTGGATCACGAAAAAACTTGCAAATGATCATTGATAAAATAAGCTAGAACAGTTATATAGCCTAATAATCAAATTTATGAGTTGCCGATACTTCAATAAATATAATCATTTTTACATTTTAGAATAAGAGTTTAGCAAAATATTTTATGATATGAATGAAATTTTCAAATCTTTCTATGTGCTGCTTCCTAAAGTTTATTGCTGATTATATATATACTTCACATCTTCTGACTGCTATTATTGGTCGTAATATTCCATATTTTTCATACCCTAATTGGTGTAATCCTTGATTATGCTTATCAAAGGAGTATATTGTGTAGGATGGGCAGTTATATTTTTATCATGCGAGGATGGTTAATATAATTTACTTGTCGCTAGTAGCTACCTTTATCTTTAATTTTGAATTTGTGTTTGCGACTTCAATCAGACGTTATTTTCGTTGCAAGATTGTATATTTATTGAAGTCTACCCATGATCCAAACGTCATCAATTTTAATGGGGTGCCCGGTAGGGCTGGGCAAAACCGAATCATTTGGAATTCAAATAATTTTTCCTAATCTGATCGAATCGTTGAATTCATAAAAACAAATATCTTATATTTCCTATTGCTATTATAGTCACCAATATGATGATAAGGAAATATGCAGTTACGAATTGCAAATATTAACATAAACTTACTTAGAAGCCATGTATATTCATTTTGAAGACGAAACGCAATCGATTATGGTAAAATTTGACCGAAATTGATTGCATTTTTTAGTTAAAAATGAAAAAAATTCACTTCATTTAACATGTTTTTGTTTCTATGACTGATTCACAATTGATTCCAATAATCTGTACTTTGAATCACCGAATCGAATTGCCCAGCCCTAGTGCTGGTTTAGCGCAATCGGTAAAACGTTGGGAAATGCTTCGAGCTACGCATCTCTGATTGTCAATGACGCAGGTTCGAATTCTGTGGAGGATGATGATTATATCATATCGCCAGTTCACGTAAGCACTGTTCACGGCTTCCTCCACCAACCACGTCCACGCACAACAAAAATAAGAAATATGATGAGCCAAAAAAAACTTCATCTCGATTCAGAACTGTTTTCTTGCACGAGAGGTCGTGGTTCACCATATGATTAAGCTGTATTCTTGACTTTCCTCTCCCGCGGATAAAAATAATATCCTATCCTAATCGTCCTAAAGTTAAATACTTGTTCATTAGTCTACAATTTTAGAACACCGAAATCTTCTTTCGCCCTTAATCACTTGCCTTCGGGCGTAGGGAAAAAACTGTCCAGGAAAATTAACCCTTTTTGCCAATACATTTCGAAATATATAGAATTATATTGAATTGAAAATTTTGGAATGTTATATCATGCATTATGTTCGAAATAGTATCACCTGAGTGTATAAAAATCAAGTACAAGTTTTTGTGAAGAGTTTAACGTTGGCCAAAGCTATTCCGAATTAGGAACCCTTCCTGAAAAAGTGCTATTGTGGATCAAGCGTATAATACCGATGAGAATTCGGTGTGATTTCTCTTGGTAATCACACACCTGTTCCGGTCGCTCTGAAACAGGTTCTCCACTGAGATTAAACGATTAGAAAATGTTTGCTATAGTCATGTAAAAATTCATTCGAGGACCACCCCGATTCTTACTTGATGAACCAGCATATCGCCCAAGACAGAGATCGAAGCCTCTTGATGATGAGCATGTGTTACTAAGCCTACGTTGAAAATATGTGCAAATTTCACTATGGCCAAGTAAAAACTGTCGATAAAGACATTCTGAATCCAATTCCCGATTATACTTGATAGCAAGGGCTTAATGCTTAAGGATAACATTCAATAGAATGACCCATTGCAAAAAAGATGAGTATTATCGTAAATTCGACCACGATAATCTAGGCAACGCCGAAGGTCTATCTGAACTTCTAAAATCATTTTGGCAAAAAAGGTCAATTTTTGTGGCAACTTTTCTTCCCTGGCCACTTTTACCTACGCTCGATATTATAACGGCCATTTTAAGGGAGATTTCTGCCCTCGTTCCTTAAAAAAATAAAATCATCAATCGATCCACTCGATTGGCCCCGAATTCACATCTATTCTTTGTGGAGGTTCCACAAAACGGTTTTGTATGAAGTTGATTGGCATGGCTTCGAAACTCGCGTCACTTTGCACTTAATTGATTTGGGAGATTTCAACTCTTGCAACCTTTCTCTCAGCGAATTTTGATTAAAAAAAATTCTGAAACCCGTCGAGAACGATTAAATCCGAGAGACAACAAAAGAACTCATATCGGGCGACATCGATCTTGACTTTCAGATTTTCGCCTCTTCAACTGGTATTGGGAATTTTGCTGCGTTTAAACGCATTTTGGTGGACCTGCTCGACTCGTGATAGATGTTCCGTTGAATATAATATCAGTCCAAACCTCTAATAAAACAGAAAAGTACAGTATTATATCACATAATTCCTGTAACATACGGAAGAGAATATGTAGATAGTTTTATAGGTGGGGTGGGGTTGGGTAAGCCGCTATCGTGAAGCAATGGACATTGTTGTTTACTCGTCTGAGGAAAAAACCGCAATATATGGCAAAATTAAATTGAGTTATACTGAGAAAGCTATATTCACAAGACCTTGCTGTTCTAAAACACGAATGTGCGAAAAACTGCTAATGCTTTTATATACAATATCCTTTTGTGCAATTCCAGAAAAATAAGTGCCAAAAGACACAACGCACCATTAATATCTTTTACTGACAGGTGATGCCACAGTTAATACAGATTGAAGTGAAAAAAATATATGTAATGCCTTCCGTGAAACCGAAATTTTTTCTTGAATCTATATGGTGATAAATCTCCTTCTTATGGGAACTTATATCCCAGATATACACATTGATTAATAAGATTAACTATAATGCTTTTGAAGGATACGATATACTACTGGCATAGTCCTACTTATAAACTAAGAGTAATAACTGAGACAAAAGTTTGTGAACAACCATCATTTAACCGTTTCATAATATAGCGAAATTATTTTATTTTTATATCACATTTTGTCAAAAAAGGGATGAAATATGTATCGGATACTCTGAAACTAGAGAAGTATTATGTCATTAGGATCCAATTTAGTGTGAATTACAACTTGAAAGACTATTACAGTGATATGTGTAACTACTTAAAAGTAATTTTCAAGCATTCCAACAAATTGGCGAAATGTTGAAAATCCGAATGATGAAAATAATCCACATATTCAAATATTAAAAATTTTGACAAGTTTCGATGAAGTTAGTAAATATCGCTATCGAACACTTATGGAGTAAAATCGTGTGGAGCCAGATGGTGGACAATATTCTGAGTGCTTGAAAAAATGCACAAGTGGAAGGTACTACTACTCAGTTCTGAACTCCAAAGAGGCGTTCGAAAACTCTGAACTTTTCTGGGTAGCATAGGATTTAATTTTTACCCTGAGCTAAAGGAAAGTCGAGAATACAGCTTAATCATCATGTTGCATGGCCAATCGCGATCTCGCCTGCATATACTAGTTCCGAATCGAGATAAAGGTTTTTGGTTTATCATCCATTTCGCATTTTTTCGTGTTCATAGGCCCTGTTGGCGAAGAAGCTGTAAGCAGTGTTTACGTGAACCACCCGCCGTGAGGCGTCTAGCAAACTTCTCACATATGATCATAGGTCCCTCTCTGGATTCGAACCTTTGTCGTGACTATCAGAGATGCGTAAGTGGTAAGCAACTATTGGCGTATTACCAATGCTTTACTGATTGAGAAGTTCAAGCTCAATATTTTATGGATCATGTATTAAAGATAAATTCTACAGATTGTTTTTAAAATGCGGAAAAATACGTTAATATGAAAAATGATCAAATAGAAGCTATGTCGCTGGATAGCCAATCTCATCTAACTTAGCTCAATCGGTAAAGCGTTGTGGATACGCTGCGGGCTACACATCCCCTGATCGTCATGACGCAGCTCCGAATCCCGTGATGTAGGATGTTATTTTGGAATCCAATATTTCAATCGATTCGGATACATGTTCGATTCAGTTGATTCGAATACATATTCCTGTGCTTTGTTATTATTTGACAACTGTTTTGACCGAAAATTTCATCGATTCGAAATGAAATGATTCGATTCAAAAATATATAGCCCGCGCTCGCACAGGACGGGTGGCTGATATTATGAGCGTTTAATCAGAGCAATTCGGTCTGGTTTGATCACGCGACTAGGCTAGAATTGACTTATATTTTTATATTGCCAACCAATTTTGCTCATTGTACAATTGGTGACCTCATGGGATTTTGGATTTTTTTTAAATTCCAAATGAACAGAAAAATAAAAGGTAAATCCAATGGATTACTGCTTTCATCATGACGTCATTTGGTCGTTGAAATCCTTTAGAGTCTCCTCTATTTTTCAAATCTCTAAACACTAGATTTCCAATTGCGCTTGAAGATCTACTGAGTTCGATGGCCTTGTTTGACATTTGAAGCCAATACTTCAAAGTTTGCTGCAATTATCGAATTCATTCAAGAGGATTTGTCTAACTTCATAAAGTTGCCGTTTTGAGGAAATATCAATGAAACAAACTATGAAACATTATCGATAAAATATTTTGATGAAGTTTTGTGCGTTTAAAGAAACAATCAGGATAGGCAGTCGCTTCTCCACTGGAGATGACATAGGAACCGGAAAGGAAGGGGTAAGAGACAAGAGCGCTTTCAGAGACAAGGTGGGTGTATGGTCGGGGAGGGGTCTGACATCGATGACTATATGATCTTATCGCCCCCATAAATCAATACCGTTGAAATCAATATCTTGCCTAATGTGTTAATGTTTGCATTTGTATGTATATTTTCTGTTCGATTGCAAAATAAATCTTTCCCCTCTTTGAAAAGTTGTCCCCTCAGTTGTAAAAACATTCATCAAATTTAGTCACATTTTGCAAAAGCGGCCCTTGAGCGCAGATAATTGAAGTTTACTGTATCTATAGCTTTTTTATTTAAATTTGAACTTAAAATTCCAAGATTAGCATTGTTTGTCCAAAAAGCGTCGTGAACATAAGAAGGCCTTTTTTAATGTGATAAATATATTTTCGTTGGATCCCCGCAAGTATTCAACTTTAAAAAGTGAGCATCACATAAGCCCATTACCAATTTTATTTATTTTCATCACAAGCCACATATACTGCACAATTCATCAGTGACTTAAGCTAAAACAAAGATACCTCGTAAAACCGTACCTTAGACCTGATTGGTTTTAAAGGTGCAATTCGCGCACCTACGTCGCGACTATACCTGATTTTATGAAAGAGTAAAAAAATGTAGCTGAAAGTCATTCAAGTGAAGGTTAAAAACGGCCTCATCAATTTGTGAAGTCACAAAAATTTCCGCCTTCTGGTTAAAACTTGTTCGTCCGCCATTGACTCTACTGCTTTGTCGAATTTCTCTTTGGTTTTTCTACTCACTATTCAATGAAATTTTGGAA
>CAVMBJ020000026.1:38801-60851 GCA_963675895.2 Styela plicata
GATATATCAGACATAGATGACGCGACTTCAGATCATACCGAAAAAGCCCAGATGAAGAATACAACTCATTTATATACGTCCAAGACGACGCTTTGTGATTGGTTATAAAGCTGAAGTGCGCTACTAAGAAGCCAATTGAAATACAGAATTCGCTGACACGTTAACTAAAATCTCAAACATGACATCTCCCTTTTTAGAAAGTAACAACAAATACATCTTAACAATTAGACGTTCTGTGATCGTAACAGAAAATTAATATTGTTCACAATATATATTTGGTTTGCGTCGGATTCTAGTGGATCTGCGCAATTGCAGGATTTCAGTTTTGACTTCGAGGGAAACAGAATCTTTGTTTGAAACGACTGCCTCAGGTTCAGATCAGGTTCGTGTTTCAACCTTTTTGACAGTTGCTGGATTAGAAGCAAAGAAAATATTCAAAACCTTTAAATGGAATGATGATGCTGACAAAAATAACCCAGAAAAAGTTCTGAAGCAATTTGAAGACTACTGCATGCCCAAAAAAGCGTCGTATTTGATCGTTATGAATTTGGAATCAGAAATAAAGATTCAACTGAGACTGTTCGACAATATGTTTCTGCTCTACGAGACCTTGCAAAAACTCGTGAATTTGGGAAAATTACACCAGACAAAATAGTTGATGACCTAATCAGGGACAAGGTAATTTTCAACGTGTCTGCTCAAATACGAAATGCACTCCGTCGCGAGACACCAGATTCCTTGACGCTTGATAAAGTTATTGACGTTGTACAAGGTTTTGAAAAAGCCGCAGAAGAAGAAAAGAATCTTTCTTCAGAATTGCCGACACATTGACAGCTTCCGCAATGCATGACCGTTCAACAAAACACTCATTCAAATATAACAAAAGAAATATAAAGAAATGTGGTCGGTGTGATAATAATGAGCATGAAAAGAGCAATGTCCTTGATTTTCTTCAAAATGTCGCAAATGCCACAAAATTGGTCATTGGGCAAAAGTTTGCAGATCGACAAATGCATCATTAAAGAAGCAAGCGAATGCACTCCATGCACCAGAAGCAGAACAAAATAAAGTTAGTTATTTTGCCAGCTCACTAAATAGCATTCATCGAACATTTGCAGCCATGAAAGACCTCAAAATAGGCAAAGAATACATCAAGTTTTTAGTAGACACAGGAAGTGACGTCAACACACTGCCAGTTTGGATGTACAAGAAAGCAACAGGTGATCACAAATTCAGAAAAGTCAAGAAAATATATAAGAATGTTACATGTTATAATGGCCAATCAGTCAATGCTGTCGGAAATGTAAATGGTAATTGTTCCGATGACAATGGCAATACATATTAATTGAATTTTCTGCTTTTGAATTGCCAAGTTGACCCATTGATCGGTATTCAATCTCTTATAAAAATGAAACTAGTCACACTTCATGATGTAGAAAAATCAACATGCATGTCCCTCAGCAGCAAAGGTGAACAAATACAAAAGTTAGATACGAAGGAAAAAGTCTTAGCAGCATATCCTCGTGTATTTGCAGACATATTTCCAGGTGACATAAGAGTCACACATCATATTTGCATCGATCCTAATGCACAACCAGTTCACCATAAGCAACGAAGAGTTCAAGAACCGCTGCGCATCAAGGTAAAAGAAAAGCTTGATATGATGAGAAAACAGGGTATCATAAAACAGGTGACAGAACCGACAGATTGGCAAAATTCAATTAGTAACTGTGCTCAAGCCAAATAAAGAAATAAGAAGAGAGTACTATACCATGCCAACTTTTGAAGAAATTGCATCACGCTTGAACGGAGCAAAATACTTCACTAAATTAGATGCTAAACATGGTTATCATCGGATAAAATTGGATGAAGAATCCTCATATTTAACAATATTTAGCACACCATTTCAGCGCTACAGATTTCTACGACTCCCCTTTGGCGCAAAATCATCGTCAGAGGTGTTTCAGCGTTCGATATGCCAAATTCTGGAAGATCTACAAGGAGTTTCCGTTATTGCTGATGATATCTTAGTCACAGGAAGAACCAAAGAAGAACATGACAGAAATTTACATAATTTGCTGAAACGTTGCGATGAAAGAAATCTGAGACTGAATTTCCATAAACTTGAAATTTGTCAGAAATCAGTCAAATACATGGACATATTTTGACAGACGAGGGAATTGTCGCAGATCAAGACAAAATACAAGGTATCATAGAAGTGCCACCTTCCAAGAATGCGTCTGAAGTACGTACATTTTTGTATACAGTCAATTTTCTGAGCAAGTTCGTACCACAATTAGCTACAATCGCCAAACCTTTGCACAATTTACTATGTAAAAATGGTGGAATTTATATGGTCACCACATTGTGAAAATCATTTTTGGATATCAAGAAATTGATAACCGAAACACCCGTTCTTGCATATTTTGATGTGTCTAAACCTGTCACAATACAATGTGACGCTTCACAATATGGATTGGGTGCAGCGCTTATTCAAAATGATCATCCGATTGCACTCAAAAGAAGAAGTATGACACAAACAGAGGAGAGGTACGCACAAATCGAAAAAGAAATGCTTGCAATAAAGATTTGTTCATTATATTTATGGTCTGCCTGAAGTTATTGTAGAATCGGATCACAAACCATTACAGGCTATTTTTCAGAAATCCATTTTCAGATATTCCACGTCGTTTGCAAAGAATGAGACTTCGTTTACAAAAATACAATCTGAAAGTGCGCTACAGGCCAGGAAAAGATATGTGGATTGCTGATCTTCTCAGTCAATTATTTCCACAGGCCAAGCCAGAACCAAGTATTTTCAGTGTGGAACTAGAAAACACAAAATTAAATGGTGAGATGGCTATTACTCCACATATTCTTAATAGGCTCACAGAAGCAACTGCAAATGATCCAGTTCTAGCAGAGTATATCAAAACAAACAGAGTGCCACCAGAATATGGCTCTGTAAGAAATGAAATGAGCACAAAACAAGGATTAGTGTTCAAATCTGAGAAGCTTGTCATTCCCACTCATATGCGGAAAGAGACACTGAGCGCTCTCCATGAAGGACATAAAGGTATAGGATCAACTCGTAGACTTGTGCAAGAATCCGTTTACTGGCCAGGAATATGTTCCGACATCAAACATGTTGTTGGAAGTTGTAGAATATGTGCCTCAATTCAACCATCACCAATGCAACCGCAAGATGTACCTAACTGAATGGGCCATGGCAAAAACTGCGTATGAACTACTTTGATCTAGACAATAAACCGTATATTGTCATGGTAGATTATTACTCTAATTGGATTGAAACAGATCCAGTATCATCGATGTCAGCAAAAACTTTGATTGATGTTTGTAGAAAACATTTCTGTAGACATGGAATTCCACTCGCTGTGATGTCAGATTCGTTCAGTACATTCAAATCTGAACAATTCAAAAGTTCGCAAAAAAATGGGAATTTCAACTCGCCACATCTTCGCCTTTCCACCAACAATGTAATGGAAAAGCAGAGTCTGCAGTGAAAATTGCCAAAACTCTATTGAAAAAATGCAGTATGGATGGATCCGATCCTAATCCTGCTCTACTAGAATGGAGAAATACCCCACTTGAACATCTCAATGCTTCTCCTGCTCAAATGATGTTTAATCTAGCAACAAGTCAACTCTGTCTACCGTAGAGATTGCAACACCAAGCTGACAGGCAACTTCAACACAAATGTTGAAGAGAGTAGGGAGCAGCTGTATCATAGAATAAATCAAGCAAGATACTATGAAACCAACACATAACAAACACTTTCACAGCCCACCGATAACAGAAGGTGAAAATGTTGCAATCCAATACCATGTTGTCCACACGATGGGAATCCATCCAGGAATAGTCCGTGAAGAGTCTTCCCACATCTGAAAAACATAGTATCTGTTGATGATGTACAATACAGAGAACACAGAAAATTCTATTAGAAGAACTTTTGCAAAACACACGCCTATCCAACTTGATCCAACATCGTATACCCAATCTATCCAGATCACTAGCTCCGAACCGCAGGAGATATAAGATCGAGAAACAACAACAAGATGGATTTCTAAGCACAAATGAACAATAGCTCAAATCCACCACCATTACGCCGTAGGTCAAGAAATACGTAGAAGACCAAATTAATTAGGCCATTAATCAACGTAATTGAGAATAATTTTGTTTAATTTGTGCTTTTTTTTTATTTTTTTTTTTTTTTTTTTTTTTCTCACATACTTTCGCACTTTATAACCCAAGAAATATAAGAAAAGGTAGTCATGAGAGAGCGTTATGACATTATTGCCATTCATTAATATTATATTGATTACATAACAGTATCTCTATGACGTCATAATTAACGGACCACTGAGCCACAGCGCAAAGTGCATATAAACTTATTGGAGTCTAGGGAGTTTAAGAAGTGAGCTGCTTGTTCTAATTCCTTATTAAAAGCTGGTCGGATTTTCAATACATTATGTTTGTGTTTAATGAACAACTGAGTCATACGTGTGTTTCTTGGTAGAGTCCTCAAGTGGTCCTGACAGATTAATACCATTACCACAACGGTAACACTCCATGATCACGAATAATTGAAAATGAAACAATCACGAATCAATTCTTTCAGGTTCTTCTTCAAATGCACAACGATTTCACTTTACATCTTAACCGAGTTACAAAATTAAATCGATTGTTTCTCTGTTTGATCTTGCACCGATTGTCAAAATATGATGTCTCTCAAAGACAACAATTTTTTCTCCTTGGGGTTACAGTAATTTTTGAACTGCTCAATGACTTTATTAAGCTATTTTTCTGTCGCCGTCTTCCACAAATCTTGAAAATTATTTTAAAGAACTTCAATCGCCATCTTCTCCAACGAGGTCTAGTAGGATCGCTACCTTCGTGCTTTCAGGTCTTTGAGATATCACCAGAAGCTTCTAATATATATTTCGAATTGCTGTTTGAATTTTCCTCCAATGCTCGCTCAAATTTTCCATTCAAGACAAGGATTTCTCGGGATTATTGAATCGATTCCTGATAATCTTTCACGCTTCTGAACACAGCATTGTAATCAGAATCACACAGAAAAAAAGCCCAGATGAATAGTACAAACTCATAACATTTATATACGTCCAAGACGACGCCTTCGTGATTGGTTGTTAAGGTTGAAATACGTCAGAGATACGTAGCTCACTAAGAAGCCAATAGAAATACAGAATTCGCTGACAGACGTTAACTAAAATCCCAAACCATGACATGTAATTGTTTTGCCATCAAGCAGCAATGTCTATGAATATTTATTCAAAATATTTTGTCATAGCATGATTGTCAGATTATTTCACAGACTTTAACTGACATCGTTTCTGATATATAAAACCTACACCACCATCTCTAAAAGTTGGTCTATTATTTGATGAACATTTGTATCCTTAAATAGAGTTGAAATTGCCATCAACCGATGAGATTACTATCCATTTCGTTTCGTTCACAGCAATAACATGAGGTTTGCATGAAGGTAAAATCAATATACTCCACGTTTTGTGAAATTTTTATAAATAGTTAGGTACAGTGACCCAATTATTTTTTAACAGAGGGACATGAATCTCTTCACTATCATGCACTCTCACTCACCATTAATCTCAGCACTCTTCCTTAAACTTAATGTCCTTCAATTTCACGAGAGTAAATGCACTTAATTAGAAGCATGACGTCAAAATACAATATCAGCATCATCATTTCCAACATCAATATTTTTAAAAAAGTTATTCAAATAATCTGGATCTAAAATTTCACCATTAATAGGCTTGTAACATTTATTTGGCAAAAGAAACCATCGGATACAATATCATTTATAGTTACGAAAACATGGTAAGTTATCTATTAAACAAAATCACAGCACCAAGATTTAGTTCATCTGGTTCTTGATGCCAAATTATCATATTCAGACATGTTTTAGGGTTTTTACATTTAAAAAGCAACCATTTGAAGCAAATATCACAGAATATTGAATCACTATCCTCATCACTAAAGTTTTTCTACATTTTTTTTGCATTGGTATCTCTTGCTCGCCGTCTCCTTTAGGTGCACGGTGATTCACGTAAGCATTGCTACGGCTTCCTTTACTTACCAGGTCAACCCGTATCCCCTGCCCTTGAAAAGCTTACTCTTCAGTAGTAGTGATTCCGCTCCGTTGGTTCATATGAATAGTCTAAAGCACTGATCCAAAAAAAAAAAACTAGATCGAGCTTGTGTCGAAAGTGAAAGCCGTTCGTGCGATTTGCAACTCAGCCTGTCGTGCTCGTCACGGAGCGCGATCGGAAAGTAGTGAAAACGGTGTAGTTGAGGCCGAATTTTTGTTTTTTGCAGGGTCCTCACATATAAAAGGCAAGTTGTTTCATTGACGTATTTGGTAATTTTAATAATAATACTGTGAGTGAATGGCAAATTTGTAAAAAAATCCGAGATTGGAAATAGATATTTGGAACTTCTCACAAAAGGGCGTTCGATGGTAACGAAATTCAGATAACCGAAATGCTGTAACGGTATTGTTACCACTCAGCATCTACAAGAACATGTTGGTACCGGTAATGTTTTATTATCAGTTCCTAACAAGAAAGAAGTATCTTTTCGCAGGAAGGGGTTGGTATAGGCTAGGCTATATGGACGATGGCCTAGCTTAGTACACAGAGGCCTACCAGGTCAACAAGTCTACTGGTACCGGTATGTCGTCCATATGCGTTAGCCGCTGGCCTTACAATCCACCACAACTTTATTTGTCGCAAAAGAATATAACACATAAAGTTAAGTAAGGCCTTGCTTCGCTAGATACAGTGTTGTGGTGATGAATTCATTACTTGACAGCCTGTTCTGTTATAACAGAATTTCATTTTTATCGCATGAGAGAGAAAACGCCTTTAGGCATTAGGCCAACGAGGCTTTTCATTCCCAATGTCAAAACAGAAACATCTGACAAGAGAATAGAGATTTACAACCCTTATCCTGCCGATATAAGAGATCTGATGAAATTGTTTCTTCGGAAAATTACATAACGGTACGAGCACCTCGAGGGAAATATCAGTCAATATCCATGGTTAGGAACAAAAACGTTTGGATTAGATGGAATAGCTCTTTTAGGAACAAAAACGTTTAGATTAATGGGAAACGCTCTTTTCGTCGAGTGTCTGATTCAGCTCACCCAGTAAAGTGTTATCATAACATGCACTTGTGAGTAAAGCATCTATAGTTAATCCTCAGTTGAAAGTCACATTGGTTTTAATTTTGCTATTTTGACTAACCTTGTCATAATACTTGTGTATGTCAATTAATTGTGAATTAGTTTTTTATAGGTTAATCAATACTAGGGCTGGGGGGCGCGCCTTAGTGTTTATAAACTTCATCTTGGTTTGTCCGCCCTGATCTTTCTAATAAGTTGTAAAATCTACATATTAATGATTATCTGAATGATATTCATGAATATTATCATTCCAATACTATTGTCATGATGAAGTCGAAATAGGTCCTATGTATACATTAATTAAAAATTTTGTACCTACATAATAACGTTTGTGGGTTGCCGATATGGTGATTATTAATGTGCTCTTAATACTTCTGTCTGATACTGATTTGATAGATACATAACAGACTCTTTGCTATGAACGAAATTCCAGTTTATATTCAACAGATTACAAATACATAATAACAGTAACAGCCCCTAACTCAGATCCAGATTCCTTCCATGCTTCCAGAACATTCTTACATCTTACGCATGATTAAATTGAATTATTACGGGTCACCATAAAATTCACAACACTACAACCCATCGCCACCTCATATAAAATAAATTCACTTGAATTTATAACGATAGAATAGCATCTTAAATACACATTGACATTTGTCTAATAACTACTAAAATTCACATTACTTTTAACATACTTTTCCATAACTTTATAGTAAACAAGAGTGAATAATTTGATTGATATGTCATCACAGACTTCATGCCTTAGACTATTTTCATGAATGGATCATAGCGGGAATTAGTATAGTAATATTATTATGAATGGAGATGATAGGAATTATGAATGAACTATACAATATCACATTTCATCTATCAAATATATCTTGGAGGCCTTCTGTTGTTACGTTGAGGATATTCTTCTTTGTAATGATTGGACCTTTGTCCAGTATTGTTCTGGCGTGGTCATGATCATACTCGAATCAGTGGATAATATTCATCCATTCTCATCAGAAATCTCCAAAATCTTTGTGTGATAAACTTTGAAAAAATGAGTTATTTCTCGTTACCATATATGCTTTCTGTTTCGAGCAGAGTCACCATTGATCCTTTTATTCGCGATGACTTTATATGGTTTAGCGAGGATTGAACGGTAACATCAATTTTTTCCTTCTTTTCTCTTTGTTTCAGCAGGACCATGATCTCCTATTTCAATTTTAGAAGCTACTTTGCATGTGATGTTTCATCAGCATATTTCTTCATTTTCTCTTTTTGCTTAATCTGTCCTGTTTCCACCAAATTGTTTGCTCAATTCTTCAATTGGTGATTTTGTAAGTTTTGGTGTTTATTTTTCTTCTCCAAATAAAAGTTCTGCTGAACTTCTATTTGTTGTTACTGTGTGGCGTTGCCTCTATAATTTCTTAAAAAATTCATGCAATTTTGTTTTCCAATTTTTATATTCAGCATGCATTATTCGTAACAGCTTTGTTCAATGTTTTCATGAATCGTTCAGCTGAAGCATTACTTTTTGGCCATAACGGAGTAATTTTCCCCTATGGTGAAAACCATATTGTTTCGCAAAATCCTTGAATTGAAAAACTTTTGAAAACGGGACTGATCCATTATCCGCATTTCAGTATATTTTACAAATTCCAAACATAGAGAACACTTTCTCGATAACAGGCAATTACACTAATCTGCCGATAATGATTTGATTACCTCAACCACAGGATATCGATTATATTCATCAATGATCACATACGTAAGTATTCACCATTAGGGAACGGACCGGCAAAATCAATTGAAAGTTCACACCACAGAGTTGCTGTTCTTTGCATTGGTGTCATTTTTGTAATGGTTCTAGAGTATTCGAATGATTAGCAGCTTGACAGTAAATGCAGTTTTTTCACAGCATTTTCAACTCTCATCTTATCAATGCCATGGGAACCTTATATTCATTCAGTGTAAGTAAACGAACTTTGGTTTTGAGACAATGCCTTGAATGTCCTTCATTTATTATGAGCCAATTTAATCGCCTTTTCTTTCAAATTAGATGGAGAATTATTTTGTCATTTTTCAAAATTATTTCCCATTTTCCCAGTATTGTCAAATCATTTTTTAACTTTGTTTGTATGGAAGCAGATTTTTACTTTTAATACATTATTCTTGGTCGAATTCATGCCATTTGTTTTGATCTAATGCGAAATAAATTTACTTTTTTTGCAGATTCTCATCCTTAGACGTTGCTCCAAATCTTCGCAAATCTACTTCAAGATTCATTGCATCTGGTATTGCTGATATGGCAATAAGATTTACATATCCGTTCAGTTCAAGTGATATATTTATCATTTCGTTTGAATTCTCACAATGTCTTGATAGATAATCCGCAGGGATTATTCGGTTTCACTGGACGGTATTCCACAATAAAATTGTGATGGTTGCAATCTCAGATTCCATCTTTTCTATTCTTGCTGAGTGGTTTAGATTTTGGATTGTTGAAAATCCTAATGGACGATGATCAGTGATCAAATGAAATGGTTTTTCTCAGATCCCACAAAAGATATATATGAAAATGTTCACATACCCCAAACGATTGCCAAAGCCTCACGTTCTGTCTGTGAATATCTTTGTTCTGTATGGACTTAAAACTTTGCTTGCATAAGCCACAATCTTTGTATGGATCGTTCGATGAATTTTCTTTGACTAAGTATAGCACCAAGTCCTACTGGGGACTCGCATCAACCACAAGTTTCTGGATTTTCATACTCTGGATGAAAGTATGCCATAACTTTTATCACTGGTCCAAGCTTGATTTAAGCTTATTTTTTACAGAGCTTTTTCATGTACATCAGTACACCCATTTCCAAGTGTACATTTCTTATGTGTCAATTCTCTCACATGGATGGAGTACATTGTTGAAAAATTCATGATAAATTTGCGAACAATAATTTGCCCAAGCCAAGTAAAATCTTTTAATTTCACTTACTGATTTTGGAGTTTATGCCATTCTTAATTGCCATCAACTTTACTTTGTGCAGTCGATATAGACCTTTGTCCTGAGAAAAACAAATCCAAAAAATTCAAGCTTTTTACTTTCTTGCTAAATTCACATTTATCTGGATTTACAGTCAAAAAACCTTTTTCACGCAGTGTTTTTCATCAGCATTTCCAAATGACGATTATGTTCTTCTATTGTTTTTTCCTCCAACTATAACTGTCAAATTCATCTACTTATGTTTGATATGTCCATTGGAATGTTTTGAATGATTTTGCTGTAATCGATTTTTGAAACAGCCCTCAGCTGCGGAACATGTTACCAAAATTGAGTCAGTTCGATATCTATATATCGCTTTTGTGTGTAGAAAATAGTTGTGATATAACGACTATCTTCTATCAAGCTCGATCTTGATGATATCCTTTTTTGAGATCGATTTTTGTGAGAACATCGTAGCACACCATTTTAATACATGCACATATCGTCTATATTGTTGGTGTGATCAATATCGCTCTCTTGTTTATTGCTTTGTTAGCAATTTCTCATGTCTACAACAAATTCTAATTTCATCAGGCTTGCCTGGTTTTGGAGCCACCACAATTGGAGATACCCATGTTGTTGGACCTTTAACTTCTTCAATAATCTCGTTCTTTAAAAGATAGTCTAGTTCTTTTTCGACTTTTTTTTCTTGTATGTATCGGGATTCTTTCTATATGTGGTAATGAAATTGGTTTCACATCTTCATTAATATGGAGTTTTGCTTTGAAAATTTTTTCAATTTGCCAAGACCTTCGAATCTATCTGAATAATATTCTTAATATTTGTACATCAGTTGTCATAAACTCTTCCAGAATCAACTTTATTAATTATCTTGATAATATTCATGTCAGGTGCAGTTTTGTTAACTCAGCAAACATCCAGAAAGTACCCGGAAACAACATAAAATTTTTCAATAAAATTCCCTGTTCATTTGAGCATGATATTAGTTTTGAATGTTTCCAATTATTTTTTTCAGTGGTTTATCCGAAGCATATGAAAATACCTTTGATATCTGGTGTGTCAAGTGAATAATTCAATTTCTGAAAATTTCTCTCATCAATAATATTTACTGACGAACCAGTGTCAATAGTGAATACAATTTGGATGTTATTTATCTTCAATTTAATTTTTAGGAATTCTACATTCTTTTGACTGACAATTTTTCACACTTCTTTTGTTTACATATTTTCTCTGAAACGATTTTTGTTCCATTTTGATTCCACTTGCATTGCAGCATTTTGCAAAATGATTTAACTTCTTACAGTTATTGCAAAATTTTGCCAACAAGCTGGGCAAGATTTTCTCCCATTGCTATGCGGATAATTTCCTACACAAAAGTAACATTTCCAACTCACTATTATATTTTGGGTTTTTGTGCAAAAGATCTTCTTCTCCTTTGATAATTCGTCGGTCTCCTTTGATAAAAAAAAAAAAAACATCATTGCATGAGTTTCTTCTCTTCTTTCTGACTTTTCAGTTTTGATTTGATGTTCAATATTCTCTGCCTGTGTTTCTGCAGTTTCCATGGATCTTCCTATATCCAGTAACTTTTTAAGAGTGAGATTTTTTCACTTCC
Source organism: Styela plicata (assembly GCA_963675895.2). Taxonomy (NCBI): domain Eukaryota; kingdom Metazoa; phylum Chordata; class Ascidiacea; order Stolidobranchia; family Styelidae; genus Styela; species Styela plicata. The sequence continues at coordinate 50,655 of CAVMBJ020000026.1, forward strand.
AGCGCTCTTTGTCTTAGGCGTCGGTCTTTACATCTAAACTAATTATTTGAGACATGATTTCACTATCTGCATCATGAAATTCACATGTCATTGCCCATTTTCTTTAATCTTGTGTAAAATTGGTCTAATGTTTTCTTCAGATCTTTGAATTGCATCTCTAAAACATTAAATCTTTCATAATCTTCAGGTTAGTTTTATCCGAATGAAATGAGCATTGAGAACTTCAATAGCTTTATTATATTCATTCTGGAATTGCCATTTTCAGGTATACTTTCAAAAATATCAAAGACATCTTCACAGAATAATGTAGTAATAGTCAAGCACGTTTGTTCTCTAATCATCAGTAATCACTTTTTAACTATGAAAAAATTTTCCAGTCTTTTGAGCCACTTATTTCCCACCTAATTCCAGTTGATGTTGGATCAGATATTAACTTGGAATGGGGTAATATTTTCAAATATGCCACTCATTTTACAGTTCTGAATGAAGTAACAACCAGGTAAGTTTGCTAGACTGACCGTGTTTGAATTTCTCACACATTCCAGTTCACTTCTATCAGTGTGGCAGTGCAGGAACGTTTCTTCTCCTCGTCGCCAATATAACGTTTGTGGGTTGCCGATATTGGTGTTTATAATGTGCTCTTAATACTTCTGTCTGATACTGATTGATAGATACAATAAACAGACTCTTTGCTATGAACGAAATTCCAGTTTATATTCAACAGTACAAATACATAATAACAGTATCAGCACCTAACTCCTTAACTCCGATCCAGATTCCTTCCATGCTTCCAGAACATTCTTACATCTTACGCATGATTAAATTGAATTATTTACGGTTCATATAAATTCACAAACACTACACTACACACATAAGATTAATTTTATCCACACTTGTCCCTGTCCTCAATCTGATAGTTCAATAACACTCTGCCTCTGTTTTATCCCAAGGACAAGCTAAATAATTCAGGATACTACAAGACTTAGCAGGGCAACTAAATTTGAAATATTTTTTAATCCATGTCAAATTATATATTTCAGCCTAAAATGCTACACCAAACACTTCAGCCAAATACCTGGTACTTCTGAACTCTGACAAATGAAAAAACACAGCAAATGGAATGAATATTAAATGGGACTAAGAATGGCAGCCGTAAATGAAATGATATAAAAACAGAACAATTTCTTAAACAAAGTCGTCCAGCCTCACCATGTAAAAACTTGTAAATTTCAGACAACAACAACAAAAATGTGCGTTATGCTGTGGCATTTAATATCTTCAAATAGTAATGACAGTATATTAATTGTACATGTTTTTTTTTTGATTATATGATCGTCATCATTTACCTAATCATCATGTTTTTAACGTTCCTCGTCTGCTTTTCATCAGGGGTTGACATGCGATATCCATAATACCATCTAAAATAACAATAAAATTATTTAAGAGCATAACGTAATGAAAATCATTGTTTTCAAGTCACCATATTCATTTGGGTAAACATGAAATTAATGAATACGTAATTGACAATTTTATATAGTCATTAAAATATTTTATAAATTCAATATTTTTCTAAATGAAGTACACCAAATCTATTTTTTTTTCATAAGGGACAAAATATCATTTTTATTCTCTGCGGGAGTAGGAAAGCCAAGAATACAGCTTAACCATAATGGCGAACCATGACCTCTCGTGCAGATACCAGTTCCGAATTCGGGTAGAAGGTTTTTGTGATTATCGTATTTCATCATTTTTCCTGTGCACGGACGGTGGAGGAAGCCATAAGCAGAGCTTACACGAACCACCGTGCACTGGCGAGGCGTCCAGCAGAACCTCTTCGCATATAATCATACATCCTACAGGATTCGAGCCTGCCTCGAGTGACGATCAGAGATGCGTAGCTCGAAGCGGATTCTAAACGCTTTTTGAGCTCAACAGGGGCACCCCCTCATTGTATATCTGATATTTGATTTTGTCCTGATGAGCATGGGCAAAATGATGAGACTATGCTAGCCGAGGCGTGAGTGGCTTGTCAAAAAATCAATTCGGTGTGAGCTTACAGGAAAATTATATCTATAGACCTAGAGACTCACTGAAATTGAAGAAAAAGAGAACTATCCGTACTCTTCATTTGTGACAAACCTGCGATCAATAAAGTAAATATAAAATAAAGTGCCAAAATCCGGGAAAATGACTCTCTGCATCACAAAAAATATCATTTTCATCATATATAGCATGGTTCCTTGTTTTGTTACTTGAATGTTTCGTTTCGGCCGATATATGTTGGTTAAAGGTTAGACTGATAATTTGATTTTATCGGCCTGATTATATCGGTCAATCTGTATACAACAAACACATCATTATCTCGACCAAGAGTGGTAGTACGCTACGGTAAGAAATTTTTATCGTAACTTCGAACCAGCAAAATAATATCGTACAGTGAACTTCGTAAAGTACCTTTCGAAAATACTTTCGTAGTCGTACAATATTCTTTTTTTCGAGTACATTGTACCGGACTTCGTACTATTGACGAAATGTAACTTCAATTAATATTTTTCTGGTCGTTATCGTACTACCTAAATTTCGTTGCCAGTAAGAAAAACAGGTACAATTCGCTAGGCAGCAATTTCGAACCGTACCAACTAACAATGTCCAAAAAGCACTTACTTGGAAAATATGGCCACTGCAAGTAAACATCACCAACATCTTACAACACATTTGTTCCCGACAAAATAAAATGGTTAGACCGGCGTGTAAAAAATAGTGGTTGGGGATGAGCCCTGTCTTCACGAAAAATCAGGCATGAAGCAATATTTAGCCTATTAGCGGGCATTGTGTCGTCCACAAAAATAATTCTTCACACGATGAAAGGGGGTAATGTCCGTTCCGCATTATACATGAGTTTTAGTGCAGTGTTTATTTGGAAGGCATGGATATAAGAAACATTTTCATTGTGCATTTTTGTATTTGGTATTTCTGGTGCAATTTAATGTTCTTCTCAACATTGCTGCATAATGCTATTCATTCGTTCATTACCTGACAGAGGTATTCCGAGACATGCCTCGTCTATTTCGTGCCTTGGATGTTTTTTTTCACAAAAAATAACTTCTTATTGAGATGAGCTTTAGCTAATATTCAACTCAAAACATAAGTGAATATATCCATTCCTATCCTAATATTTCTGCTCTAATAAATTTGATTTTTAGTCAAGCATGCCCCACAGATGGCCCACCTACATTGACCTTCAGTGAACGTTTGAACTTAATTATCAAATTTTTGATTGGGGAATCACTGCCTTTGCCTGGGTTTGGATGACAATTAATCAAGTTCACATATAGACATTTTTTATGATATTCATGAGTATAGAGTACCGATGTCAAGGTACAGTACGGGGATCTAAATGAAGTACAGCACTCTATTTCCGATTATCATGATATTTCCCATGTTGAAAAGAGAATAGAATAGGATTTCATTTTTATCCTTTGAGAGAAGAAAGCCGAGGAATACGGCTGCTTTCTTCGGCTTTCTTAACCATATGGCAAACCACGACCCCCCCCCCCCCCCCCCCCCCTCTCGTCCGCAGATCCCAGTTATCAACATCAGCACGACAAATGAAATTTTTAAGATTGAAATATTTCCTCATTATTTCCTTTTTATGGACCTGGTTGAGATACTCGAAAGCGTATTTTCACTGCTTTAAACCGATTGAGCTAAGCGGACAACAAGGCAAGGCTATATGGCTTTCACATAATTTGACACCCTCTGGTTTAGTAATGAGGAAAATTCTGCTAATTTTATGATCACATTCGGAAACATATGATTATTAAATTGTTAGTTGAACTTCAAGAGTCCCTCAATGCCTGGTAACCCAGTGAAAAATTCACTCATGACAAGGAGATGTCCCAAAAATACCATACGTCATAATTTAAGTCACAATAAGGTGCCGAACCACGGATTTTAATCAAAATTGCTACAATACATATAATTGGTAGGAAGAATCAATTTGTATCCGCCAAATAGACATTATCTAGGTCAATTGACTACCCTGATGAAATTTGAGCATTGAACTCACTTTGAGAAATTCGAAGATGAACTGATTTTATAGGATGGAGTGGATAAATTTATTTTTTTTATGTAATCACATATTTCACGTATAAAATAATAAGCTAGTAATACCATGTAACTAGTCCAATAAAGTTTAAAAAATTAAAAACTCTCACGAACACATTTTTAAAGCAAAGAAGCTGCATCTTTTTTGCCCAAGAATCATTCAAAACTTTGGAATTCCTTGCCTTCTTGCTGCTTACTCTGGCTGTTCGTGTATACGTGTATAATCTAAAGGCATCTGAAACTCGCGTTAATAGACATCTATCAGGGATGAGAGTTCCTATTCCGGCATTTCATGTACTCTTTGCACTTTATCATGGCTTCAGGAGACTTTTCCAGGTTTGAATTCGTTCTCCTGTGGCCTTGCTATGAACGAATTTCAATAAAAAAATCTAATAAGTTACCGTAATGACCTATAGACATAACCGGTATAGATAGCTGGTGTCTATAGGCTGTATTTCAGCAGTTTTCCAAACCGCAGGTTAACAGTATAACCTCTTTCAGCCGCTTCACTTCTATTCTACACCATCAAGATTCATTCAAAACACACCAGATCGAATGATAAGTCCTCTTTGGTTTAAGAAGCAAGCGACATGCGCGGCCTAGTCTCATGATCCGAAGTCCGCACTTCCGCGCTTTTCTATTGTCACATGGGTGGATAACACAATGAGAATCTGCACATTGGGAATTTCAAAAAGTGTTTCGCTAGCTTTTTCTGATCAGTGTTTCCTCTTGTCTGCTCTTCGCAATAAGTACGATGGTTAGATATTGTGGGAATAAAGTTTATGTACAACATATTTGGGAAAACGGGTGATGGAGTTGGCAGAGGCGAGCGGAAAATCTTAACCATAATCGTAATGTCTGGAACTTCAAAAGGCGACAACTCATTTAAAAAACATATATGTCCTAAACAATAGTTTTTCACCCTCGCAAAAATAACTTGACTATCCTCTGAAAAAGACGAGAGCGTCTACACCTGATAATATATTATCCTGAGCGGAATACCTATTGACGATGAGGAGACCACTGAACTGCTTGATGACACGATCGCATAATTCTAACTCACTTGTTCTTGGCGTTTCACTATTTTATGATAAGTAGACTTTTAAACTCCACACTGAGTGAAAATTTACACATACGTTAGACACCTTTGTGGTTTAATTTCGATATCCCTAAGATAACCACGATTCGAGTACTATTCTATACCTCCTCGGTTTGTAACTAAAAATATTGCCCAATCCTGAGTCTTCAATGCTGGATCTCAAAACACCTTTGGCACAAAACTCAACTGCCAATCTACCCCAATTAGTTGCAATGAGTTCCAGCGGTAAGTGGGTCAGGACGAAAAAATCCAAAACTGTTGGTGTGTATCAAATAAGATTCGATTTTTCTATTATCAAACACTATATTTCTAGTACCTTCCCCATCAATGCACAATTATTTTAATTCCCAAACCTTGTGCACAGTGTAGTAGGTAAATAAACAGAGATGTCTCATCTAGTTGTACAGATTAGTCATATAGAACCTCTTTTCGTCACATCAGAACCATTCACACACCTTTGTGCCATCTTGCGCACAATGCTCAAAATATTACCGGTCCAGACGTATCTCAGATAAATTAAAACTATGTGATAAAGAGACACTTATCAAACCACTACCACGGCAAAATTTCTAATTACTAATAATGGTAATTACCATATAAGGAGCCAACCCCCTTTTTTGGCGGAAATCTCACTAGATTTCACATATTCATACTACAAATATAGCTGCGCAGTAGAGATAACAGAAAAATATAATGAATGATGTTGTAGTTCAAATACACCGTTTCCAAATAGCTACCTCATTAGAGTTCTGTCTATAACATAAGTGGACACACACTCCTACTGCATTAAGTCAATTATTTCCCACAGTTGACACAAACATGTTCATTTCCCATAACTCAGCCACTTCAAAATGACTGGAAGCGACTCGTTACATCTCATAATACCAATATAGTTACAAACGATTCAGTCATTAAACAAACATCAACCACAGCATGATTCTACATTTTTTTTGGCTCAACGTTTTACCATGGAAATACGATGGTATTTCAATAAATGTTAAGGAGATACTGTGACTATCTATGAGAATATATCAACAAGGCATTGGGGGCTTACAAAACTCCTTAAAGATTGTGTGAAAAATCGTACATAATAATCCACAGCAAATATCTTTAACAATTTGCTCCATTAACCCAAAAGTGGATCAGTAATGACCATTCAATGATTAAATGTGATCTGAAATCATCTATAAGATTCAATATTAGACAAGATATTTGAGAACCGCGCCAGTACACCTTAGACGAGACTGGCAGTAGCTGATCAATATGCACATAAACATACGAAATATGGCACTTGAAGGTTTTTTATCGTGCACCACAAATACTACCAAACAAACAGTATGCTAGACTTTAACAGTGACATTCTCATGGGTTACCCAAATGGATGCGGATCAGAAAGATGAGAAATTCTCTCATGACAGATCAATTCTATAAAACAAACCTTGTATTTTCGTCAGAAAGGTTGTAATTACAGCCACCCACAATTATATATGCTGTTTTTGGAACATTTTTTAATTTTTTTACAGCCACATCCCCCACACATGAGGGGATCACCCTGTCCAAGAACCTGTACCAGAAGCCACTTATATACAGGGTTGGAATTGCTGGAAAGATATTATCTTTTCCTTTTCGGCTTAGCATACCAAATTATTACACCTGGGTTGATGTGTGATCTTCATCCTGCGACGCCAACATGTTTAACCAGTAAGCCATCGCGCCCACAATTTCGAAGACAATTGACAGATTTAATAGGAAATTTTTTATTCTTGTCAAACAGATGAGATCGGTATACAGTGCCGCATGTTACAACCCTGAATTAATAATATATTCAATAAACAGAGATTCAAAAATATTTTTGTCTCGTTTTATATGTGAGACCCTGTTTTACATTATAACCCTACGCCACCACCCTTGATTTGGGATATTGGGTTTGATACGAAGAGAAAACCCATCTAAATTGACATGACATGACCTGGGTCGGTTGTCTTAACCATGTCTCGTTCATGGCAGCTATGTCTGGTTTGGTTTCCATGGATTTCAAAAGTGCTTCCAGCTTATTAAAATTGCTGGGATTTGGTAATGATCTAATATTGATACACATCGTATTGAACGGTTCTAAACTATCATTATCATCAGTGTTTCGAATTCACTGGCATATCTATATTGACAATCACTAGCATTAGGAATGATGTCATATTTGCAAATACATCATCACTGTCTTCGTCATCAGTACAGAACAAATCATAAAATTCATAGGGGTCTATTTAACCAGAGTCGTTATTCTTGACTAACTCACTCTGTGATTCATTTATGTTTGGACAAGCCACATTGTTGAACGGTATATTTTTTGCGGATGCAAAAGTTGCAGCATCAGGTTCATCTGCCAAATGATCATATTCTATATTAATTAGACCATTCACCTTTATGCTTGACCTAACTGACTTATTGGAACCATGATATGGAATCGTTTTCTTTCGTGCCATGGATTTTTGTTAGTGAAGGGGGATCTTCACGGAATTAGTTTTGTTCTATGGGATGTAAGTTGTTTCTGCTTTCCTTAGTTGGTAAATTAGTTTTCAGTTTGTCTACTGCTGCTTAAGTAAAACAATTCTATTATTTTTAATAACTTACCTTCGTCCTCTGTATATGTTACATGAATGTCGCCGTTGATCGTCCAGACATTACAATACACTATACAGCTCGCTCTCCAACTCCATCAGCGTTAGGTTTTCATACCTTTCCTAATATCAATAATCGTCTTATGAGAAAAGCAATCAATATAAGAGAAACACTGAACGGAAAAGCAGTGACGAGTTTTTGATATTCTCAACGGCCGATTCTCATTATCCCCAACCAGTAACCAGGTGAAGCCGCGAAAGTTCAAACATCGGACTTTCTTACGGACCAACGGCACGGAACCATTTCTGAAGGAGTAGCTTTTTTAGAGGATAGAATTTCATTTTATCCTGCGGGAGAGGAGAGCCGAGAATACAGCTTAATCATATGGCGGACACGATCTCTCGTGCAGATACCAGTTTCGAATCGGTGTGAAGGTTTTTTGGCTTATCATATTTCACATTTCTCCTGTGCATGGACCTGGTTGGTAGAGGAAGCCGTAAACAGCGCGAAGCGTGTACAGACGAGACATTCAGCAGACCTACCTCTCTCTTATGATCATTATTCCTCACTGGATTCGAATCGCGTAATGAAGATCAGAGATGCGCAGCTCGAAGCGCATTCCCAACGTTCTAACCGATGGAACTAACCGGTTTGTCTCGCGGAGTGGTGATTTGTTCAAGCTTGATTGCATTGTTGCAGTGATTCATGCCAATTGTGACGGTACTGGATTTTTGGTATATTCCTTGCTGTCTTGAGTTATGTTACAGTGACGCTTCTCTATATTTCGGTCTATAACTAAATTGAGCCTTATAGCGGTTGAAGGTTCAAAGGTCACGACTTGAGATATTACCACGTTGCTGGTAAGCGACGCTTTTTTCGGTCCCGCCGCCTTGGCGGTGGCAGGGTCGTCCGGTATCAGTTTCAGTCAATGTGTTAATGTTTATCTGTTGCCGTTGTTGCCGTTTCAATACATTTGCATCATCCTCGACGAACTTATTGTGTGGTTTTTTGAAGACAGAGGAGTCTTCTGAAAGCGTTTTATAGGTTGCGCAGTCTATCGGACTGTGCTAGCGAGCACACTGTTTTTATTCTAAACCGCCCCGCTGCAAAATTGGCGAGCACGCCAGGATGATGCTTAATTTAATGATGTAACAATCACAACTTCAAGGGAAAATGTAACCGGTTCATGGATTACTGTCTTGTACATACTGGTGGACGGAAAGCAGCATTGTATATAGACTTCGATATTTTACCTTTCTGTAGTACCAGAGGAACTGTTTTGATTGACGTTTCAGTATGCTTCTTGGTATGTGCGATTTTTTGCTGTTTGGTATCGTCGAAAACCAAGTGGATTGATGATATTTGTTGAGTTTGGGTTCCGAAGAATTGATGTAATCATGCGTAGCGAACTTGAGTTTCACAGGATGCGATTCATTCCTGCTGGTAGCCTGCTTTGTGGAAAGACGTGGTTCAACGATGGACCAAGCATGATTGTTATGGATATGCTTTTTGAGACGTCTGATGTATCTTCGGGAGGCGTAGCTGTGGTGTAGTAGATGAACTTTGGCCTGTTTTGAACGTTGCGACTGTGCGGCGCAATTCGCTGTTCAAGTTACGGTATGGACAGTTATGGGAGCGGAAAAAAGGGGAGTGCTGTGGACGAAGCACTGTGTTGAGTACGCGTGTAAATATTGCCTATACTGGGGTTTTAAAGAGCGACAAGTTTACAGAGCTTGATTACATATATGCACGTTATATATTCTGGGAACTGAGCGAAACGAGGGCAATAAATTAAATAGATATAAGATTGGGAGCTGTACATTTTTTGTGAATATTGATGTGTCATCAAATGCTGATTTCTCTTGTATATGCTTTTACGTATTTCGTTTCTTATTTGTTAACTTTCATATCCTGTCGAAATAGGGTAATTTTGGGTTTTTGGAGAGTAAATTTTTTAGAAATTTCTTCTAAGAAAAACGAGGGCATTGTGACGGTACTGGATTTTTGGTATATTCCTTGCTGTCTTGAGTTAATGTTACAGTGACGCTTCTCTATATTTCGGTCCATTAACTAAATTGAGCCTTATAGCGGTTGAAGGTTCAAAGGTCACGACTTGAGATATTACCACGTTGCTGGTAAGCGACGCTTTTTTCGGTCCCGCGCCTTGGCGGTGGCAGGGTCGTCCGGTATCAGTTTCAGTCAATGTGTTAATGTTTATCTGTTGCCGTTTCCAATACATATGCATCATCCTCGACGAACCTTATTGTGTGGTTTTTGCAGCACGCAGGAGTCTTCTGAAAGCGTTTTATAGGGTTGCGCAGTCTATCGGACTGTGCTGCGGAGCACACTGTTATTTCTTAAACCGCCCGCTGCAC
>CAVMBJ020000026.1:72295-84265 GCA_963675895.2 Styela plicata
GGGTGTCTCGAAAACTGTACGGGATGTACGGGATGTACGGGATGTACGGGATGTACGGGATGTACTGGATGTACTGGATGTACGGGATGTACGGATGTACGGGATGTACGGATTGACTGGATGTACGGGATGTACTGGATAAAATTTTGCGCAAATTGCCTTTTGAAGCATAGAAAATTGAAATATCAGTGGAAAAGTTTGGAATATTTATTCCTAATACTGTAACTAAAATGCAGTAAAATCGCTGTTCTTTGATAGTAATGCCAAGCGATAATATTAAAATTCACATTCCATAAATTGGCATCCACAAGGCAACTACAATTTCAAAATACAAAAATTATGAAAATTAACGTTAACTTACTGCGTTTTTAATAAAGTGTGGTTAATTAAATGCGGTGGTCGGGAATTGCACTCAATGTTTTGCAACCAGTTGAACTGCAGTCTTGTTATATAAAAACCAAGACAATTTTACCCACAGCGTATTGCACACACATTCAATTACATCCAATAGTATTGCCCTTATTAGGATTGCACCCAGAAGGATTGCACTCGGTAGAATTGGACCTTTTCCCATGATTGTAGTAGATGTACGGGATGTACGGGATGTACTGGATGTACGGGATGTACTGCATAAAATTTTGCGCAAATTACCTTTTGAAGCATAGAAAATTGAAATATCAGTGGAAAAGTTTGGAATATTTATTCCTAACACTGTAACGAAAATGCAGTAAAATCGCTGTTCTTTGATAGTAATGCCAAGCGATAATATTAAAATCCACATTCCATAAATTGGCACCCACAAGACAACTACAATTTCAAAATACAAAAATTATGAAAATTAACGTTAACTTACTGCGTTTTTATGAAAGTGTGGTAAATTAAATGTGTCGATCGAGAATTGCACTCAATGCTTTGCAACCAGTTAAACTGCAGTCTTGTTATATAAAAACCAAGATAATTTCACCCACAGCGTATTGCACACACATTTAATTACATCCAATAGTATTGCCCTTAATGGGATTGCACCCAGAAGGATTGCACTCGGTAGAATTGGACCCTTTCCTATGATTGTTGTAGATGTACGGGATGCACGATATGTACGGCATGCACGTGGTGTACGGAATGCATTGGATGCACGGCAATCAGATTGGATGTACGACATGCACGACTTGTACGGTATGCACGGAATGTACGACATGTACCGGATGCACGGAATGTACTGCATGCACGACATGTACGCCATGCACGTAGTGTATGGAATGCATTGGATGTACGGCAAGCAGATTGTATGTACGAAATGCACGACTTGTACGGAATGCACGGAATGTACGACAGGCACGTGATATAGTGAATGTACGGCATGTAATGCACTATGCACTCAATGTTCCGCATGCACGCGATGTACGGTATGCACTGGATGTACGGCATGCACGGATGTACGGCATGAACGACATGTGCCGATTGCACGGAATGTACTAGATGAACGGCATGCACGGAATGCACTCAATGTTTGGAATGCTCGTGATGTACGCCATATACGACGGGATGTACGGCATGCACGGCATGTACGGCAGGCACGTGATATACGGAATGCACGTGATGTACGGTATGTACGAAATGTACGGCAGGCACGTGATATACGGGATGCACGGCATGCACCACATGTACTGAATGTATGGCATACACGTGGTGCACGGACTGGATGTACGACGTACACAGGGGTTGTACGGCATGCACGACATGTACGGCAGGCACGTGATATACGAAATGCACGTGATGTACGGTATGCACAAAATGTACGGCAGGCACGTGATATACGGAATGTACGACATGCACGGGATGCACGGAATGTACTGGATGTACGGCATGCGCGGGATGCACGATATACACGACGTGTTCTGGATGCAAGGAATGCATTGAATGTAAGGTGTGCATGTGACTTTGGGATGCACTGAATATACGGAATTCTCGGTATGTGCGAGATGTACGGAATTTACGGCATGTACGGCATGCGTTGAATAGGATGAATATAACATATAGATGGGGTATACGCGGTGTACTTAATGTACGACATGTACTGGATGCACGGAATGCACTGTATGTACGACATGCACTGTATGCACGGGATACTCAGTATGTACGGAATGCACTTCATACACCCGGAGTGTGCATTCCTTGCATCCAGAACATGTCGTATATCGTACATCTCGCGCATGTCGTACATCCAGTGCATTCCGTGCATCACGTGAAATCCGTATATCACGTGCCTGCCGTACATGTCGTGCATGCCGTACATCCCTGTGCATTTCGTACATCCCGAGTATTCCGTGCACCACGTGTATGCCGTACATTCAGTACATGTCGTGCATGCCGTAAATCCCGTATATGCCGTACATCACGAGCATTCCAAACATTGAGTGCATTCCGTGCATGCCGTTCATCCAGTACATTCCGTGCAATCGGCACATGTCGTTCATGCCGTACATCCCGTGCATGCCGTACATCCAGTGCAAACCGTACATCGCATGCATGCGGAACATTGGGTGCATTACCTACATGCCGTACATTCCCTATATCACGTACCTGCCGTACATTCCGTGCATCCCGTACAAGTCGTGCATGTCGTACATACAATCTGCTTGCCGTACATCCAATGCATTCCGTACACCACGTGCATGGCGTACATTCCGTGCATGCAGTACATTCCGTGCATCCGTACATGCCGTACATCCCGTGTATGCCGTACATCACGTGCATTCCGAACATTGAGCGCATTCCGTGCATGCCGTTCATCCAGTACATTCCGTGCATTCGGCACATGTCGTTCATGCCTTACATCCCGTGCATGCCGTGCATCCCGTACAAGTCGTGCATGTCGTACATCCAATCTACTTGCCGTACATCTATTGCATTCCGTACACCACACTGCATGCCGTACATGTCGTGCATCCCGTACATCTACTACAATCATAGGAAAGGGTACAATTCTACCGAGTGCAATCCTTCTGGGTGCAATCCTATTAGGGGCAATACTATTGGGTGTAAATGAATGTGTGTGCAATACGCTCTGAGCGAAATTGCCTTGGGTTTATATAACATGACTGCAGTTAAACTGGTTGCAAACCATTCAGAGCAATTCACGACCACCACATTTAATTAACCACACTGTGATAAAAACGCAGTAAGTTAACGTTAATTTTCATAATTTTTGTATTTTGAAATTGTAGTTGCCTTGTGGATGCCAATTTATGGAATGTGGATTTTAATATTATCGCTTGGCATTACTATCAAAGAACAGCGATTTTACTGAATTTTCGTTACAGTGTTAGGAATAAATATTCAAACTTTTCCACTGATATTTCAATTTTCTATGCTTCAAAAGTAATTTGCGCAAAATTTTATGCAGTACATCCCGTACATCCAGTACATCCCGTACATCCCGTACATCCAGTACATCCCGTACATCCCGTACATCCCGTACATCTACTACAATCATGGAAAAGGTCCAATTCTACCGAGTGCAATCCTTCTGGGTGCAATCCTAATAAGGGCAATACTATTGGATGTAATTGAATGTGTGTGCAATACGCTGTGGGTAAAATTGTCTTGGTTTTTATATAACAAGACTGCAGTTCAACAACTGGTTGCAAAACATTGAGTGCGATTCTCGACCACCGCATTTAATTAACCACACTTTCATAAAAAAGCAGTAAGTTAACGTTAATTTTCATAATTTTTGTATTTTGAAATTGTAGTTGCCTTGTGGATGCCAATTTATGGAATGTGGATTTTATATTATCGCTTGGCATTACTATTAAAGAACAGCGATTTTACTGCATTTTAGTTACAGTATTAGGAATAAATATTCCAAACTTTTCCACTGATATTTCAATTTTCTATGCTTCAAAGGCAATTTGCGCAAAATTTTTATCCAGTACATCCCGTACATCCCGTACATCCAGTACATCCCGTACATCCCGTACATCAGTACATCCAGTACATCCCGTACATCTACAACAATCATAGGAAAGGGTACAAGTCTACCGAGTGCACTCCTTCTGGGTGCAATCCTATTAAGGGCAATACTATTGGATGTAATTGAATGTGTGTGTAATACGCTGTGGGTGAAATTGCCTTGGGTTTTATATAAAATGGCTGCAATTAAACTGGTTGCAAGCCATTCAGTGCAATTCACGACAACCACAATTTAATTAACCACACTGTGAAAAAACGCAGTAAGTTAACGTTAATTTTCATAATTTTTTGTATTTTGAAATTGTAGTTGCCTTGTGGATGCCAATTTATGGAATGTGGATTTTAATATTATCGCTTGGGATTACTATCAAAGAACAGCGATTTTACTGAATTTTTGTTACAGTGTTAGGAATAAATATTCCAAACTTTTCCACTGATATTTCAATTTTCTATGCTTCAAAAGGTAATTTGCGCAAAATTTTATCCAGTACATCCCGTACATCCAGTACATCCCGTACATCCCGTACATCCCGTACATCTACTACAATCATGGGAAAAGGTCCAATTCTACCGAGTGCAATCCTTCTGGGTGCAATCCTAATAAGGGCAATACTATTGGATGTAATTGAATGTGTGTGCAATACGCTGTGGGTAAAATTGTCTTGGTTTTTATATAACATGACTGCAGTTCAACAACTGGTTGCAAAACATTGAGTGCGATTCTCGACCACCGCATTTAATTAACCACACTTTCATAAAAACGCAGTAAGTTAACGTTAATTTTCATAATTTTTGTATTTTGAAATTGTAGTTGCCTTGTGGATGCCAATTTATGGAATGTGGATTTTAATATTATCGCTTGGCATTACTATCAAAGAACAGCGATTTTACTGCATTTTAGTTACAGTATTAGGAATAAATATTCCAAACTTTTCCACTGATATTTCAATTTTCTATGCTTCAAAAGGCAATTTGCGCAAAATTTTATCCAGTACATCCCGTACATCCCGACATCCCGTACATCCAGTACATCCGTACATCCCGTACATCCAGTACATCCCGTACATCCCGTACATCCAGTACATCCCGTACATCCCGTACATCCCGTACAGTTTTCGAGACACCCGTCTCGGACGCATTTGTTAGTATACGTGGGGATCCTTACCTCAACCAAATGATACAAGCTTGGAATGACGAAACAATGACCATTCCAAGGACTGGTGGTACAAGAGCTTTCTTCCGCCCAATTCGATCACTTGCAGACGTAATAAACAACACTGCAATTACGTTTGTTGACCTTTGTGCGACCCTTGCGTACATTACCCATCTGCATTGAGTATAAATAAATATTGTTTCCAGAAAAATAATATTACATTGTATGGTCGGCCCACAGATCGCACAAATAAATCAATAGATTTCTGAGAGGGTAGCCTGGCAGACAGCGCATTGCTGAAAACTATTGCGCAGTCACCAAGTAGCCGTCAACAATCAAGGCACCGTCGTTACGTTTGTACTCAGAGATATCATTGGGCATCGTCTCTCACGACGCGGAAATGCCACGTTAAAATAATTCTAAAGCCGCAGTTACGGGATTGAGAACATTACGTGGAAATTCTTTACCAGCGCGAAAACAGTCCAATTCTCAAAATGATTGATTTTCTAGATTCGAGGATATTTTTTCTATTGATATAACTTAAGACGAGTCATTAGATGAAAAAAATGATTTAGTGACTTGAGCAATACCCAAACTACTATCGGCCACTTTTACGTAAGTACGTTGAATACCGAACGTGGCGATAATATTGGGTGTTTCCTATTCCTTCCGCCACTCTTTAGTATAGAAACCTAATTAACGATACTCAAAATTTTTAAAGGATGGATATAGAAAATGTTTTTTTATATAGAAGGTCGCCTCAAGCAATCGGAAGCTGCTCCAAAAGAAGCCAATTAACCACCACTAAAATTGCCATAGCTATTACAAAATGTTGTTCCACTAACTGCACTCTAGGTGGAAAACTTTCCAAACGGAACTGAATCGCTATCTGTCCTGGTCGATAACAAATCATTTACCACTCATTATATTTGGCAGAATTGTACTATTATTTGCAAATATTTCATCCATTTCCGGTAGGAAATAGTGTTTTGTCAAGCATGAGCAACAGATGGACCGCACCTCCACGGTGCGTTCCATCTGTACTTCATACTTGGCAAAACATAAGTAAAGTTAAAAGAAGCTGTTTATAGACCTCATACTCACTTTGCTGTTTCTCCAGCAACGATATTTGTTCGCTCTCCTGGCTCCTTATAATGATCAGCGCAATAATCTACTGAATGATTTGAAGTGAAGTTATGCTTTTCAGAAATAACCTGATTATTCAAATATATGTTCTTATAAAACAAGACAACAATATTTTTTCTGCCCCCCCCCCCCTCCCCCCTTTATTTTCAAACACTGATGGATCATTCCACCAAAAAATTGTCTAAATGTGTTTCATGTGTGACAAAATATATATTTTTTACTACCAGGCACCTAGTAAATTCTTTCAATTACCTAGTTAAAAATTAGGTAAACCTACCTAGAAGTTAAAGTAGGTGAATCAGATATCCGTGAAAAAGTATCTTGAAAATAAACTCCGTAAACTAGGTGTACTGGGTAAACTCGACAATTTGATCTAAAATTGCCAACACTAGTGCCCACTCCATTATGTTTACCAGTTTGAGCTTATTTTAAAAAAGAGATGGGATAAAAAAAACTATACCTGATATATAAATTCATTCATGATTGTATGTAATGAATATACCACCGCACAAAATAACGACGCAATTAGCTCGATATATGGAAACTGCACAGACAACGTCATCACGGTTTCTTTGTATACTTTAATTTAAACTACACAAGCACAAAAACGCTAACTGACAAAAACAAAACGTCGAAGGTAAACTGAAAATTGTATGGTATATCAAAGTAAAATGGGTCGCACCAATGCCATGGTATATCTCTTTCTAACGATTTTCTTGGAAGCAGATTTACCAGAATTGGCTGCGAAATGATAACCTAAAGTTTCTGAAGAAAGCATATAAGTTTGTTTCAATGAAAGTTTGTCAATGAAAGTTGACAAGTTCTGTATAAATAAGATAACCAAATGTAAAATATTAAAAAATCAATCTAACATTACGAAACAGATGTGTTGGCTTAGAAGATAAATTTTGGCAGGTTCTGACCTACCTACATACGTACCTACGAGTCGCCGAGGCGCAGTAAAACAATGTTTATTATATGAATTAGAATGGGGAATTGCGGATTAGTATACTGACTTGATATACTAATAGTATTCATATCAATTAGAAATTAATATCCACATGTGCCGGAAATCGACCGTCCAACGGTTAAATCCGGAATTGTTCACAGACTTCGATCGTAAAGCCGGAAAAGCATATTATATCAATATACATATATGATATCAAACGACAATGTATCTTTACCATTTGTGACAGTTATTTTATATTTCATGTTTAGTCGAACATTGTGCGGATACTTCATGCACACATTAAGTTGGAATATCCCGGTTTCGAGCCCCTTTGTTATAGTGATACACTCAGTTGAACGACCATGAAAATACACCTTAAATAGTTCCTTATGAAGAACGATAACACTTTTTTTGTAGGTAACCTGGAGAACCTCATGCCGATTATTTTTTAAGAACAATATCACTTTTTACTAAATTGAAAAGCATTGCTAAAGGGTTTGATTTTGCAATGCTTACTACTGAAAATACTTTGAACGCCCCAGTCTTCAACATTTTGAAAATTTAACTTTTTTGTGAACGACGCTGCCTCCTCCACCATTATAACAAATATGATGAAATGAAAACGTAAAGTCAATGAATACATATTATGTATTTATTCATTGCCCTTATTTTTCCTGCTGGCCGAATGCGCAAAAAATATTTCGGATGTACCAATACGAGAGAACTTCCATATCGGACTGGTAACGATACTGCCTTCTGTTCTGAAATTTCTATTGCCTATTATTTTGTTTAAACGTGCAATCCGAATCTGCACTATCTGAATTTTATCTTCATTCCATTATGATCACCGCAATACAATATTATGGCTATATAGCCCGGGCAATGAAACGTATCTCAACACCACTGACCTAACAATTTTATCTATTATGAAATGTTGAGTGAGCATTAAACCCAATCAATCTGAACATTCTTGATTCAACCGACTATTCTTCTAGGCGTAATTATGAATCTAACACACTCGTCGGATGTAAGTGAAGACAACACGTAAACTCCTAACACGAGAGATTTATTTTTGTAGATAGAACTTGGTCCCACCGCTTAAAATCAATTGATTGATTTATCACGATTGGCATAAGTGACAAATAGTCCTCATATCAGAAATTCTATTTCGTTAAGCTTGGGTCACAGATGGATCGCCCCGACGGGTAGCATCAAATATTTTCAACCGGGAGAGAAATCAAAGCGCCAAACGGGTGTGCAAAATCGAAGACCAAACGGGAATGGATTAAGGAGTCATTAAAAATTCTTGTCAAACACAATCGCGATCAAGTATACACCGACTTCCGCAAGCTAAGGTTAGGTGAGGCTTTATTTCTTTCTACATCTGACAGTACTCTTAAAAATATGCGATTTGGACTCCGCCATCGAATTTTTCATGTGTGGCTATTTATTTGTCTTAGTAGTTTATATATTTAAAATATCGCATTTGGCATTCGAGTAATGTTTCTTAAATATTTCAATTAGATTGCCTTGGTCATGCGCAGTTGCACCGAAATAGGGTATTTTGAATAAAAAATTATGATGGCAGTAAATGATACAAAACCATGAATCAAACAAAAAAATTTCGATCCGTTGACAAAATAAATTTAAGATTCGTGTAAGCTTTTTGATGGGTGATTTTTATAGCTACTAACACCTGGAGTGGATCACCCTGTCCAACGCCCTGTACCGGCGGCCACTAAGAGACGAGTTGATTGTAGTTATTGGAAAGATATGATATTTCCGGTTTGGCCTAGCCTACCCATGTTATTACACCCTCAGATGATTGGTGGTCATCGATTAACGAGCCAGAACTCGAACAAGAGATACCCAACCTGCGATGGTTCAAAATTAAATCACTTTTAACAATATTATTCAAAGATCATTTTTAAATTTTCTTCATTTTCGTAATTTATAGTGTTTCACCCATTCAACAGTTTCCATTACAGTATTGAACCCACTGCAAGCGCATCCATAGGGAATTGCACTCGGTGAAATTGCACCCACGTAGAATTGCACTCAATGCAATTTCACCCTATGGAATTTTATTCAGTGCTATTGATTTGCACCCACTGAATTTTCACCCCGTGCACCCGGTCGTGATATTTCACTCAGTGAAATTCCACTCAATGGATTAGTACCCAATGGAATCGCGCCCAGTAGATTTGCTCCCGATATATTAGAACACGGCGACGGTCCCAGTTAAACTACTCGCTCTCACATTTCATCACATGTGTGCAATTCCGCTCGGGCAATACTGTGCAGGGTGTGTAATTACATTGGATGCATTAAATGCCGCAAGGTGCAATCCCGCTGTGTGCAATTCTATAATCACCTCCGACAGGCCCGAATGGCGTGGAAGCGTGGGTAACCGATATCATCGACTGATAGAGAAAATAAAGGGGGCAGTTAGCACCTTGAAATCCGTTGAGCTTGAAAAATACGCAGCCCAAAATGAGGCTCAAAAGCCGTGGATATTCCGATTAAGATATTAAATACTTAATAATACCTAAGCATATATTACGACGTGATATTTCGCTTTCGCCGCGTATTTATTCCTATCGAATATATTCGTCAACAACCCCATTTTGATGACTTGCAAGTGGTGGAGGGGAGTGCCATTGAATTACTTTTTGTGCAAGATCATCATCAATGTTTCTTATTCAAATTTGCAATCCCATCCTTGAAAATTCTACTTTCCGCAATAAAACTTGTCCCATTGTCTGAATACATATGAGCTGGTTTTGAACGACGTGCAGAGAATCGAAAAAATGCTTGCAGAAAGGCAGAAGCATCTAAACTCTCAGCTACCTCTAGATGAACAGCTCGTGTAAGAGAGACAAGAGAAAATAACGCCATAACGCTTGTGCTTACTTCTTCCAAGCTTCACTTTTATAGGCCAAAAATGGTCGACAAAGCAATGATGAAAGGGTTTGCTTCCAGTACAAAGTCTAACAGCAGACATATCTGACATCCATTGTTTGCCAGGTCTCGCAACGTGAATTTTGCAGTTCATGCATTCACGTAGTACCTTTACAACAGCAGATTGGAGATGTAAAATCTAGTATCTCTGTAACAAGTACACTTGCACTTGATTGGATCCACAATGACCATTTTCGCAACGATAATGATCCATAAAAAGTTTTGTAGCATGGTGATATGGAGATAGAATGAAAGAATTCCTTTGATTAGAGGGCAGTTCAGAATGTCTAAGTCTGCCTCCTACACGCAGTATGCCATCGGAGACATGTGGGTTGCACTGTAAAAGTTCTTAGGCAAATGGCGATTTGAGTAATTTTCTATTAGCAGGAGGTGGACCAGGATAATTCAAGTAACACATTTCAGGAGACAGGAATCTTGCTGAAGCAACCTCACTATATTCAGTGTCGCATTCTCTCGTTCTGTGACAGTGAAGTAACCTGTTACAGGAGAGTGCACAAATATCGTAAGCAAATGAACTTGCATCACAGAAAACATGCAATTGGTAAGAGGTAGGAACGAATTCAGCAGGTCTGTAACAACTTGAGAATGAAAGTCCATTCAAATCTGGTAGCTTTGAAATTCAATCTTCCCATTTGTTTGAGAGGTTCAACAATTAAAACATCCCAGGGAAATTCTTCATAACACAGATCTTGTAATATCATCCTGGCAGGTCGGGCGGTCGTGCACTTATATTGACAATCACAATAAATTGATCAGTAGTTGCATTCCAATTCAATCCGAGAGTACGACTTAGCGCGTCATCTCCCAATTCTAATTCATGTGTTACAGGAGCTTCATCCTGATTCGGAACAGACTCCAGAACTTCATGGTGATGGTGGTTCATTGCTCAGAAATTTAGTTAAACGGAAACCTCCTGTAGCGAGCAATTCAGTCGTCGGTTGCCCTAAAACAGAAGCTTCAGACACTATTTCTCTGGAGTAAAGTCCGTCATCTACATAAAAATTAGAAAATATACATTGGACGGTTTCAGGGTCAGCATTTGATAGGTTGTCTTTTGCGACTTGCCTGATAGCAAATGAGGCAATTGACGGATAACAAGAAGTCCCAAATGCATGAGAAAGCATTCTAAATTGAGGCTGTGCAATATCATGAGAGGGGTACCATAAGAATCGTAATGACTTCTTCTTCTGCTTTGACAAGTATTCTATGAAACATTTGACGTATGTCACATGAAACTGCATTCTTGTTTAAAGACGTCCCATCAAACTCCACCGAACTATCAAAGAAAATACGGAATTTCGACTGTCGTGTAGCATGATGCAATAAACCACGTTCTATCTGTCGGTCCCATTCATCATCGGTTAATGATTCTGCATAGCCGTTTCTTATGTACTCATCCATTTTTTCGATGTATTTAGAAGCAAATTCAGTATTCTTCTCATTCTACGCTTGACTGACAATAATCGGCGCACAGCCATAACATAGTTGTAAGGAAATTTGATACCGTGGAACTTCCACAGCAAACCAATTCGTAAACGACCATTGACACGCTTTTAGAGTGTCGTCCATAATCCGCTCTTTCATCATCGAGTGATGCTTGAGTAGTAAATTGATCTTCATTCAAATCAGGAAAGTCATTTCCACAAATTTGACAGATACATATTTCAGGTTCAGTTCTTCCTTCTTCAAGTTCATCTCGTAAATTGTCATATTGCGACAAATCATCAGTAAGTGGGAAAACGTGAATATTGTCAGGTTATTGTCT
>CAVMBJ020000027.1:934-83100 GCA_963675895.2 Styela plicata
TAAACTGGATTGAAAACCGGTAAGCTAAATCATCCGCTTTTTGCTGCATTTTTGGAGGACATTTTATTATTCTCATTTGATTATGAAGATTTGAAAAAAATCACACTGGGATTTTAGTTTTTTTATTTTTACATGAACCATGGAGCCTTGGGGGGTTTTAAAAACCCTGGTTAATTTTCTGTAAAGTTAACCATATAGTTAAATAAAATTTGATAGTTAAATTTAAAAAAATATTTTTCCTAAAAATGGGATTATATCTAGGTAAAACTTCAATAACTAGAAAATAATCTCGAGTTTGAAAAGTTAAAAAATAAACTAGGTTTAAATTCAGGATATCCCAGTAGTTTAACTTGAAAATGGGATAAATCGCTTAAACTTAGGGGTATACCTCGGTTTTACATTTTATGTTTCTACATAAGGGATATTAGATAGCCAGGGGGGGGGGTACTGGAGTCCGGTTGGACTCGCTCGTGACTTAACAATATAGGCTTCACATTGTTAAATTTATGGCTGATAAGGAGGGAGGGGCGTGGGGGGGATCTGCTATAAAATATAAATTTTTCCATATTTTTTTTTTTAGTTAATTAAATTTTTCTTTGTTAACAAAAATCCACCATCGTATGGAATTACATCAGTATAAGGGTTTTATTTAATTTAGATCCCCACATAATTGGGGTTATGGTCCAAAAAAAAAAAACAGTTTACAGAACTTTTTCAATTCAAATTGAAAAACAAAAAAAACAATACCCAAAGTTCTTTTAAACATTTTACGGATTTTTGACAAGCATTTTTCTCTTTGTTAAAATTTCCACCTGCGGTCGTGGGGACTAGCATGGAAAGTACGAATAATATGCGACAGGGGCGGTCGTAATCATTATACATTTCGTTTTTTAAAAAAATTTTAACAGAATTAGGGGACTGCTTTGGAACTGGGGATATCTTGTTGTTTTCGAGGGAAAAAATAACACCTTTCATTAACTTAGAATTATTGGTCTTTTTGACAATATTTTAAACCTTAGGCAACAACGGGCTTCCCCCTTAACAGCGAAATTTATTTTTTGATACCCATTGGGGTGTGCAATTTACTGAGGGCCCGCGTTAGTTCAATTTTCACCAAAGTAATTCTTCATATGTAATAAAATTTGGGTAAATTTTTTATGGTCATTTTGAAAAGGATATAAAATGGTAATTATGTTCCCAAAGTTAATTAAGACAACCACGCATGTTGTGATGAGAAATAAATTTTATTGGGGTTCTATTATGGGGGCCTCGTTGTTGGGAATCCCGACATGATCTTTCGCGGGTGCGTTCCAATCAAGGGCTAAAAAAATACCCAATAATTTTGGTCCAAAAACCCCAAGTCGATTTTGATTTTTTTTTTTTTTTTCCAATTAAACGGTTCTAGTAAAAATTTATTTTATTTAAAGATCAGTGATTTTTTTATTTGCATTTTTTTTTTGATAGGGATGGGGTTTTCAGTTTCCCGTTTTACCCAAAAACTGTCATTGTGGATTTCTATTTCATATATTGGAGGATATTTAAACCAAAGGTTGGGTGTGGGGGGAAACTATAAATGAAATGAAAAAAAATTGCTTTTTTTCATTGCTTACTATCGATTTTTTGTTGATGTATATTAACTACAATGAATTCTAGAAATAGCTTTTTATGTGGGATTTTAAATTAAAAATACTGTTAAACTAACAAGTTTGCATTTAGATAAAGTTAAATAATTTTCTCTTATTAAATATTTTCAGAAAACAATTTGTCATTTGTAGGGGGGAAATAATGGAAAAGGAATAAAATTAATTTGGCCCAAATAAAAAAAACTGACTGCTGGTAATTTTGTTTATCTTACATGTTAGTAATCCAAAGATTCTTATTGATTTTTTTTTCATTTTATTTAAAATTGTGGGCCATAAACTCTTACATTTCATTTTGTGATTGAATTTGTTGGTTTGGGCAATGTAATCATAAGGCTTTAAAATTTACGGAAAAGAAACTTCTATTTTGGAATTTAACATTTTTTTTTTACCTAATTGCTGCATTTTTGCCATTTGGGGCCATTTGTAAGCTGATGGAAAATAACGTTGTGGCATAGGGTTGGGAATGTTATTTAACACGGAAAAAATAAAATCTGGCGATTTTCTTGTAAAAGCAAAATAGTTTAAATAATTTTTCACCACATCGTTTTAAAAAACAAAAATGATGTCATTAGCAAAAATTACACGGAAACAAAAAAACAAATCCAGGTTAATATGCAATCAAGAAATTTTAGTTTTAACCGTTTTTCAAAAAATCCACTGAACCTTCTATATAATAGGTGGGGGATATCAAATCTATAAACATAATTTTTCAAGTACTTAAATCAAATTGTTCCCAATTTTCCATTTAGACTATTCCCGCGACTCAGGGTGAAAAAGCTTTAGAATTATTTTTTTCTGGGTGCGTTTTTAGGGAAAGGCCACCAGGGGGGGGGGGTGGTGGGGAACTGGATTAGGGTAGGCAAAAATTAACGATAATGGGGGGAGACGTGGTTCATATATTAGGCTGGGGGGGCATTTTCGATTTTCGATTTAAAGCCCTCAAACCTTTAATTTTTTCGAAATTCAAAATTCATTAAAATTTCGTTCTTAGAGAACATCCAATAAAAAACCATGCTAAATAATTCTATTTTAATTTTTATTATTTTTATTGTTCAAACGGACAAATTTGCTGGTTCGATTTTTTTGGGGTTTCAATATTTTTGATTACTCCCAAGTAATTCGATTTAGGGGCTTTTTTTGGCGGTTATAATAATATGGGGGGGAAAAAAAATTGTTTGTCCTTAAGGGGGGGGACGATGAAAGTTGAGTTGTTTGAGTGTTAAACAAAAAAACCACCATGGAACTATCAAATTTTATTAATAACTCACGGATGGAGGACCAAGTTAGGCAATAGGTTAAAATTGGTGATATTTGTTATTTACATGGAATAAAAGTGGATTTCGAATCTGATTTCTCGAAAAAATATTAATTTGAAATCCAAGATTCTCGGGGGAATTTCTCAAATGATTATCGGGATTATTTGGGCCCCACGGGTACTGGATTAAATTCCCTCATATGATCCCAATTATTTTTTATATTAGGGGGGGAGAAATGGGGGGGGGAATTTGTCGTTTAGTTTGGGGTTCCAATCTCTTTACATCTGGATTCCTTCTGGAAGGTTAGTTTTTTTTCAAACATACCAATTGCGCCCTTCATGTTTTGAATTGTCGGGGCGCGGCCTATTCCAATCAATTTCTTCCCAAAACTTTTTCGAATCAGATTCGAATTTTAAAAAATGGTTCGGATTTGCCCAAAGGGAGGTCCAGATATATCCTTTTCTCCATATGATCCCAATATATTTAAATTAGTAAAATGGGTATTATGTCGTTAGTTAAAAACAAATCTTAATCTGTTTCTGTAAGGTTATTTTTCAAACATAACAATTGGCGTCCCTCATGTTTGAATTGTTTGCAGCCTATTCCAATCGAAAAATTTCTTCCCCAACTTTTTTTCTAAAATATGAGTCACTGATTGCGCAATCTAGTCAAGGTTGAATAAATGTCAATAAACGACATGTTTTTTACAATATATGGCATTTGCAGAGTTATTTTTGTTCTACTATTATTCAAGGTAAAAATTTAGTATTGTTTCTATTTTTTGAAACTTAATAAATTAACCTCCAAAATCCAATCAAATACCTACGCATGCTGAGTAAGGTTACGTATATTTGGCGCATTTTACGTCATAGTAGTTTATCAGCTATATTTTATTTTACATGAATAAAATTCACGTAAATATATACATGGAGTCATTTTTGTTTTAGAATAATTTCACTTTCTACCATACTATATCGAATTAGGTTAAGCAGTTGACCAGGCACCATATACCCTTTATATATATCATTCAATCCAATGGAAAATTAAAACATCCATATTTTAAACAAAACAAAACTTTTTTTAACAGTGAAATATTTGTGAACTATTCAGATGTGGGATCAAATTTCAAGGTTTGGCCAGAAAGGATTTGGATACACTGAGCCTTTTTCGGAAAAAAAGAGTTTTTTAAATTTCAACTACTTACAAGTTCAGGTTCAAAATATATTACTCGGAAGGATTATACTTCGACAGATATTTAGGGAATCATCGACTTAAACACAACAGAGATTTGTGAATTTTTTTTCGTTTGTTCCATCACATGTATCAGTCAGGCGGAACGAACATTTTTTATTACTGAAGTTCAATTTTTCTAATAATTTCATGGATGGAAACACAGCGTTTGTGGCTTACACTTTGATAGACATTTTTAGCTAAAACTTGTTTTGATTTGGACTTAAACTCCAATGGTCAGAATTCGTCATTTGCTGTAGCAAGCCTTAAAAAAAATAATAAAATAATATATATATCAAACCTGCTTTGCCCCAATATTCGGTTTTCACATCCTTACGAGCCACACACTTGCAAAAATGACCATTCCAAATACTCCCTACCCAGAAATTTATTTTGTCAGGCATGAGCCACCGATGAAATCAACGCCTCGAAGGCGCGTTTTATCAGTGGCACATACTTCAAACAAATTTGGTTTGGAGATAATTTTAAGCCACGAGCGACCTACTTTATGAATTGGTGGAAGAAGTGATTTTATGCTCTTTAAAACGTATATCATTACAAAAATTCATTAAATATGTCCCACAAGTTTTTTATATTAATAGTGTTTTCAAACCGAAAGTGTTTAGTTTGCAACAATTTTTCACAAGGTTTAAAAAAATATTATTTTTGGCTGTCTTTTCTGGCCCTTTGTCCAAAATTTTAAACGGTATTAACGTACTTGTAATTTTGAATCAGCGTAAAAAAAGGTCGATTTATAAGATTAAGAAATTTAATACAGGTGGTTAAGGGGGGACAATTTGACTTAAAACAAATTTGAATTGAACAAAAATAAAAAAAAATGACAAAACTCTGCTGTTTTATTAACTAATACCCAATCAGAAATGGTATTTTGTCAAGCCTTGAGACATAGATGAATTGCGCTTAAAGAGCTTCTATACTTTAACAAAACATGTTTAGGTGAAGTCCTACTATGGATTATAAATTAATTATAAAAATGTAATGCAAGAAGAGGGGTTGCCTTTGCCTTTTGAGTAAATTGCGTAAACTTGTTGCCCATTATTAAAACAATCTTGAGATTCATAATATTCCAGACATTCATAGCGGTTGGATATATTCCCCCACGCCGTTTTGCCCTATATATCCATCGTTAATTTTTTCACCAACAATAAAATATTTTAGGCAATGAATTATCATTGGCAAAATTTGTGATATTTTTCAAAATTTTGAAGTACAGCTTGGCCCGAGCGGGGACGTAGTTCACAGGATTTAAGGAGATTTAAATGGCGTTAAAAGCGTCGCCACTTGCCTGTAGTACAATATGTTTTTTTTGCGATTCTCCCCGCTACTGCACTCTAAACCAGAAAACACCCCACCCCAAACTGAACTGAATCAATATGGTAAACTGCAGTAAAGTGCTATCTGCCCGTGGCAAATGATAAAGTCATCTTACATCTATTCATTCGAACCATAAAGCCAAATTGTTTAAAAACAGGTTTGTATCGCGAAATAATTAAAAACTGCATTTAAAAGTACAATAGAAAAAAATATGTATAAAAATTATAAATATCATGAGTATTTCAATATTAATAACAACCTTTTAACAGTGAAAGAGTATTCTTATTTAATTTATCATCTTTTGACTGATATTCTTTCATTATAGATTGATTTTTTTTTTATTGTGAACATCGACCACTAATTATTTTTGCAAAACGTTCCATTTCCAAATTTTTTACGAAATAAAACAAAATATTAGGACAATGAAAAAATATAATTAACCTCTCTGCCTATTGATTATTTACTCTTAAATCAATTTGTTTCTTTGTCAATTGCATATAGCAGTCACTACGTTTTTATGTAGTTTTTCGCTTCAATTTCAGCGGATGAATTGGCCAATATTCTTTTATTTATTTTCTTTGAAAACTCCATAATATTACCGGTTTCCATTTGGATCTACAACCATAACATTTACACTAAAAAAATAGATTTTGAATTTGTCTTCATATTTTTCAGGATAACATATTTCTGCGACTGATTGAAAATCCATGCCCTCAGATAAAAAACGAACCGCTTGTTGACTGTGACTTATCATAAATAACATAGGTGAATTTGTGGATTTTCACAATTGCAGGATCTTTGTTACTCATTGACTTTCTCTAACTTTAATTGCTATTTTTGTCAACTTTATTGCAAGGGATACGGAAATCGATGGTGATCGTCAATAGTGTCAATAGTGCAAGACTGAGTAAAAGTTTTACAATATAACTAGAAATGTTAGTCTCTTTAAAAAGCTTCTGAGCAAATGATTCTGATTTTTCTTTTTCAGTTTTTCTCCAATTCATTTTGTTCATTTTACTTTTTTCTTTTGTAGATCTGTCAATATCTTCAAACAGTCAGGATAACTCATACTTCCACATCCTTTTCCTGCATACTCTGGATCAACCGCACAAAATATTCCATTCCACAACGGTACTTTAGTTGAACATACATGTTTTGATATATTCTCATATTCCCATTCTTCATATCTGGAAACATAAATAAAGTTATGTTAGCATTAAAGATACAATGCCTTCTGTGTTTTTTCCTTCCTCTTTATTGAAAGTAAATTCTAAACAAAATCGGAAGAAGCCCTTAAATGGAACCAACTAAGTGTATCAGTATTTTACATTGATTAGAAATTACGTTAGAGCATCTTCAAACCTCGTACCTACTGGGCTTCAGTATTACGATATAAAGTCACTTTTGTGACTTCAACATACTTTTCCATTCTTTTAAATGCTTCTATATCAACTTCTTTCAATTTATACTTTTCATATGCTTCCCAAAAATCTTCACCTTTCTCACATTCCCATCCTCCATGATGCTGAGATGGAGGAATAATCATTACTCCTCCAACTATTTTGTTCTGAAATTCAAAAACTGCTGATAAGTACACTATAATGACTGTTTAATTAAACTTAATCTCAATTATATTTTTGCACTAATTTATTTCCCCGACATACAAGAACAAGGATAATTTCGAAGTTCTTTTCCATAGTCCAGTTTTGGTACGTTACAAAAATTAATTTTATAAGTGTGAATTTAGTCTTGGAGCATTTCTATTAAAATAATAATACTCACGGTTTCACTTAGTTTTGCTGCCAAAAGAATCGAATTTCCGTTACGCACAGTGACGTCATAAATAGCTTCCAAATATCTTTTTAAAAATTCTGGTCTTGTTTGTTTGTTTGGTATTAAGTATTTATACAGAGAATAATGATGAAAAGCTCGAACAAAACATTCTCTGACTTCAATCCAATCTTTTTCACCACGTGATAATTCAACTTGAATTTTACTGAAATGTAAAAAGAATATAAGGTTATTAAAATTAACAATAAAGACAATTCATTTGAATTTCAAGAGATTTTTAACCATTATAGTATAATTTTTTATATTCTACCGCAGCTGGCATGATTACTCATATCAAAACTTTTGTTTCGTAAAGCATGAGTTACAGATGGATATCAGAAACACATACTTGTCAATATGAGTTGAAGTTTTCACGTAAGCTCAGTAGTAGATGAGTGTTAATGCTTTTCAAAAAAAAAAAAAAAAAAAAATACATTGTTGTAGGTGAATTATAACAATAGCTTGCATATCCAAACAAATATCATATGCCAATAGACTTGTGAAATCAATTTTCTACGCGAATATCGAAAAATGCTACTATTATATGAAACATACCTATTCATGTTAAGGTTGTCAAATTTTGCTTTGCAGTGTAGAAATACTGCGGTACAGATTTTCCTCGACGCGATGGAAATTTCTAATGATGTCACGTCTTACTGTGTCGCTCTAATATCCATGCAACAGACACCCATCTAGGCAATGATTTAAATGACGATACCGGCTCTTATATACTGAGCGATTGATTGAGACATTTTTTTCCGGAAAAAAATAAATGTTGTTGCAAACGTGTACTTAAATCATTTCGAAGTTAGGCATTTTTTCCATTTTTTTGGAAGTTGCTGTTTTACTGATATTCAGGTCAAAAAATATTAATGAATGGGTCTCGCGTATCGAATGTCATTATTGAAAGGATAAATAGAATTTGTTCAACTGAATCATACAGTATAACATTGTTTTTCAACTACCAAATGCACTGTAACAAAAGTGCAGTAAATATACTGGTTATTTGCAGTAATTGTATGTTTTGGAAACGCTTTGTTGATGAAATATATGCCAATTATGGGCTGCTGATGCACCGCACATCGGCGGTGCGTTCCATCAACAGCGTATAATTGGCCAAAAATGACTGTCAAAGAGCAGTGATTTTACTGCATTTTTGTTATAGTGTGTATTCGGGTGATATTAACAATTTATTTTTCGGCTCTCTATCATTCTGGTATATCGAAGTTGGAGTTCATGTTCGGACCCAGTAAGTCCAGCTAAACTTCTGAATGACCATTGTATAAACCAGAATCTAACATCTATGTTGGTTTTGGTCTGAACAGAATATGAAGTTTATACTCAATAACATCGACGCCATATTCGTTCAAGTAGCTGCACTCATTTTGAAGGACTTAAATTTAATCGCCTCGCGGCAGGACTTTTATTTGTCCCAGATAAACTTAACATACTTGTTTTGTGCTGCATTTGTTTAGTCGTTTTGATAACAACATTAAATTCAGCTTTGCCAAAATATCAGCTCAGACCCCAAATTAACAAAAAAATTCGACTCAAACCTATGAGGCAATCCATCCCAGCCCTGCTGAGGCACGATCCATCAGCTTGGCAAAATAAGATTCTGATCGGAATGTGACTGGGAAATTCATCTAAAATTATGTGTTTTAAAGCATCCTAAAGCACCCTATCAGAAATTTTATTCAGTTGAGCATAATCCACAGACGGATCGCAACTTGGTGGCGAGATCCCTCAGTGACTTATACTTGACAAAATATGCTTCGTCAATATATTTCTGACTGGGTTAAGATTGCTTATACATGGTCCACGTGTACATGTAGTTAATGTTAAACAATGCATTTCTTCGTTGTGATAATTTTGGGGAGAAAAACCTCATATATATCACATATACGAGGTTTCCAATTTTAAACAGAGCAAAAAAAAAAGATTTTTGTTTTCAGACTGTATTAATAATAAAGAAACATTGTGGTACCGAGGGAAATTCGATTTATTCTACAATATTCTATAATCATCTCGTTAAGATTTACTGAACTTAAAATTTTTCAATCAAATTTTCACGCCGTGGTAAAGCTAAAATATACCCTTCGTAATGTTGCAAGAAAAAATATTGAAGGTCGGTAATTCTTATAAGAAATCATTTTACGTCAGTTCGCTGTTATCCGGAAATTAGGTAATAATTGGAGCTAATGGAAAAGTAAACTGGGAAATTTGATTTGCATAAAGTTTTAACTTTAAGTTTAGAGCATTGTCCCCTCGTTATTACAATTGCTCATATTTCTATTCATTGATACTTTGTTTAACCCATGATTGAAACTGAGAGTCGTTTACAACAAATTGCTAATAACAAATCAATTTTATATCATATGATGTTTAAAAAATGTTATGATATCTTTATCGATATAAGTTTCCCCATCTTGCTACCTCGCGACTGATATGTAACAATAATTATAAATCGAAGATTAAAATCATTGAGATTTGAGCAAATTAATTCTTTATAATATTTAACATTATTGACATTCCATTATACAGTTGAGTCAATACTTAAGCAAATCAGAATTTTTATTTAGTCAATCATAAATCACATTCACATACACACATATCATATGTATCAAAGGTTATCCTAATCGCTCCATTTTGACACTGCTTTCGGTCTTGCTCAGAGCGAACTTCTATATAAGAAACCACATAGTGCTATCAGCAGCAGCTATGTACTACTAACATACATGTTTTAAATTTTCTTTAGGTAATTAAGCAATTCTACAATGAGGGAACGAGCGCATGAAACAAAACAGTAACAAGGTTGGAGAAGTTGACGGTGTACCAAACTTCGCAAAAACAAAATCTGATATGCCAAGCTCGCTCTCAGCCAAGGTACGCACATAGGCGAGCCGTTGCGAACCGAAAAGCTTCAGTTGTCAATAAGTCTGTCTTGAATTGTTTGTGTGTTCTTGTTGTTATGGCTCATATCCAACTAAGCATGACAGGTGTAGTCATCTGCCATGCCCATTTGGTGAGGAGTCTGCAAATAAAATGTGTGATAGATCAGGTAAGTGTGCACGCACGTGGAGGAAACGTTTTTCAGCAGATTTTCCATACATTTTGGAGGGGTGTTTTCAAGGCCTTTTTAAAGCAAAGTTAAGTGAACATCTTTAAGGGCGGGAACTATACGTTTAAAAACTCAACAACTGTCATGACCACAACTCAAGAAGATAAAACGATTTACCATTTGAAACGATTCATTTTTTTTGGCAAACAGTGTCAACGAAGGGGGTTGAAGATAACTGCGGTAACGAAAAAAGCTTCTTTGATAGCACGAAATAGAAATTCTGAATATTAAATAAAAATCTAACAAAATAGAATGGTGAAAAACAATTTCAAACTTTTTTGCGAATGAAGAAATCTTGTGCCTTCCACCGAGTTGGTTCTCTGTTGATTTGATTGGTCTACTTGTTTCATCAATGTGCAATCTTCTCTTGACTTGATCACTCGATTTATTGAAAAATTAGCAAGTTTTAAAACTCAGATGTTTCCACTCCAATCACCGTGATTAACAGCTGTTTAAAAGTAAAATTACCTGTCGGCGACTTCTTAGAACGTAATTAGTCACATTAAAATTGCTTCGTAGAAGTTGAAATAGATTAATTTGTTTAAATTTGCTATCGCAACAATGCAAACAAATCTTTCTGTGTAAACTACCAGTCTAATTTTTTTATTGAACTTAAAAATAAGGCAAGGAAGGACAGTTGCTTATACGACTAAAATACATAAATAGTAGTACTAATACTTGCTGCATTTCACGTGGAAAACGTCTTAAACAAAACTGCACGTAATGAGTTCTATAGGCCTTGTTTTGCAAAATAAGTGGTACTGAAAAAAGTTTTAGAATTTTTGTTATGTAACGGCTAGGTGAACAAAAAATCAATCATGAAGAATTTTGTTCAAAAAATATTATGTGAAAAATTCAATAATCATATAACCAGTGCCCCCCAAAATGACGTAAAACGTGCTTCTCCCGACACCAAATCTCTGGTCATGGTAACTTTGAACATTATTTTGAAACTCGAGTATTAAGTGACTGCGTGTTTGAATAGAGAAAGAGGTCAGTACTTCCATAACTGTTTGGGTACTGCGCTAAGCGTACTCGATCGTAATCGAAGGTGTGTGGTCCATATGATTGATTTCAAACTATCTTCCGGTCTGCAAAGCTTGTCGCATCGTCAGAATCTTACAGACTACAGTATTTTTGGTAAATGAAACGTCAGACATTCGAACCATCACTATAAATTTTCTTCAGAAGAAATTAAACTATCACAAAAAAAAACTGAAATCGCAAAAAGGTATTTGATACATCAAGGATTCTGTTCAATTATATATGAACAACAAATGTACCGCGCCTATCGACGGCTTTTCATCGATCGTTCGTCCAGTATAACAGAAACATTTAGTCAAAAAATATATGATATTTGATTTAATGCCATGCCCTCTTCACTAAAAACTTTTAAAAACTGGTTTTCTCCCTTCTCCCACGGCGCCATTTTTTGACATATTTCATAGGTAAAATTTGCATGAATATTTTTACGTTTAAAACCTTCACTATCGTAGAATCACGCATAAAACGTGAAACGTGTATATTTTTATATCGAATCCACATATTTGTTTATATATGTACCGTTATCTTAGCCAAACACAAAAACGGAAAAGTACTTAAATTTGGGTTGTGAAGTAAATTTAGATGGAAACATTTTCATGTCATCATATTGATCAAAAAGTTGAAATTTATTACCTATCACTGTAACAAAAATTCGTTAAAATCACCGTTTTTAACTTTAATTACACTTGTTAAAGTTGAAATATACTGTAAAATATACTGTATACAGGCCAAATATGAGCTATTGATGGAACGTGCCACTGAGGTGCGGTCCATCAATAGCCCGCACTTGGCCTAAATCTCATTAGCAAGACTGTGTCAAACGCTGGGAATATGCAATAACTCAAAATTACCTGTGAATTTACTGCACTTTTATCATAGTGTAAATATTTAATACATGCTTGACTAAACTGTTTCTGAATTTAAATATACAGGAATCACTTTTTTTGTCCTAAAATACACCGGATTAAAAATTCAGTAAAAAATAACTATTTTGGTAACAAGTTATTTTTCGTAATTGTCTCGCAACATGCAACATATTATGAAACGGAATTCGATACTCCGTTTTCTAAGTGAAAATTTTAATGTTCACAAAATTTCATTATCGCTTGATAAAATCTTGAACCAAAATCATGTGAAATAGTTCTTCATAAATGTAGTTTTTGTCGAGTATCTGAAATTAAGGCTTTCTGTTTCTTTTATTAGAAGAATATTTCTGTGTATTAATTCATAAAAAAACTGTACTTCAATCATGGGCTTCAGGAACCGTCTTGCTCTTATTATGTATGCACCGTGAGTGGCGTCTGGAAGGAAGCAAAAAATGGTAGATGGCATTTCCAATCGAAAAAAAAGATTGGTATAACGTCTTTTGTTAAGTATGCGTTGCTGATGGATCGCGTCGACAAG
Source organism: Styela plicata (assembly GCA_963675895.2). NCBI lineage: Eukaryota > Metazoa > Chordata > Ascidiacea > Stolidobranchia > Styelidae > Styela > Styela plicata. Next base: position 13,798 of record CAVMBJ020000027.1, read on the forward strand.
ACGCGGCCTTTCTGTGGAACAGTTGACAGTATAAAATTTCTGATTGATTTAATAGCAGCTTAATTTCGGAAGCACCTCCGAAAGGAAACAAACCAACGGCCATTCAATAGCGAAGAGCTACTGAAATATGTAGTACCAGCAACTGCACTCTTAAAAGGAAAACAACCTAAACGTAGCTGAACCGCCATGGTGAAGTACAGTAAGTGGTATCTGCCCTGGGCGATGATAAAGCCATCTACCACAGAAGAAAATACATACAGAAAATACGTTAGGATCATTCTAAAGCCCGTACCTAAAGGGCAATAATGCGAAAAAGGCCAAAGCCAATCAGAAAAATACAACCAAACATGTTCAGACATGTTATGTTGGACATTGGTCACTGATGGATCGCTCTGCCGTTTTCTTTGATCATGAATTGGGCTTCGATAGATAGTGTATGTTTCTTTGTGATGTTTATATATAATTGCAGAAAAATTAATTAAAATCAGTAAAAAAAATCGGATGTTTTTTATATTCATGACTTGAATTTATTATATTTGTTTATTTTTATTTGATAAAAACTTTTAATTTTCTTAACATCAATAATTGATTCTCCCAAGGAATTAATCTTAAGAACTTGATACTAAATAGTTGAATCTTTAACTATAATTTCCCCACGAACAAATAAAACGATGTCAATGTTATAAATACAGGAAATATTAGGAATGGTCGGGAACATCTGAATATATTGGAACATTTTGTTATTTTTTTTTTGTTAAGGACAACCTTCTTATAGCATCTCATTTGAATGATTCACCCTGAACAAAACAAAGTCTTTACGAGCAGGAGCTTTTTATGTTTGACTGTTTTCCAATGTTATATGGCAACATTACCTGCGTAGGCAGTTTAATCGACAAAAAATACTAATAAAGGGGATCATTGACCCTTACTATATATCATATTTTGTGACGTTTTGAAAACAAAATCATATCGTGTTTCAACGTTCGGCTGATATCAAGTATGCATTATCATTTCAAACGTGCATGAAATCATCATTTAAAATCATACTTTCTAGTATGACCATATTTAGTAAAATGTGACAAATGGTGACTAAACAGGCCATAAATTTTGTCATGGGTTATAATTTACTCACTAAACGTGAAATACGTGATATGAGACTTATTTTTAAAAAATTAAAAATAGGATAACGCATGTAACAGTATATTCAGATGATCAAAAATGGGTATTTTGGGGTAAAATAGTCGCAATTTTAATTCGAATGCAGTGAACTGTGTCGAATTAAAAATCATTTTTGGAACATGAATCATTTGTATCACAACGTTACCATACGCTTGGTCATGGATCGCGTCCCAGCTCCATCGATGTTCTCAGTTCGGGTGGCATTTCTAAACATATTCTTCGTTCTCGTTATATCAGTTGTGTATAGATATCATACTATGGAATTTTTCGATAAAGGGAAACTCCTATATATATATATATATATATACACCAACAGCTATTTATCCGTTTTTTCGGATTCTATTTTTGATATGGTTCTTCTTCGATATTGAAGTGTTTTGAACACAGACTCATGCACTGGATAGTTTCCCAATTTAGTACATAAGGAATTATTTCCGAAACGTTTGACTCAATCCAATTGAAAAAGAGAAACGAATCTAAATTTAAATATTTGAGACATCTCTCTCGTGTTGAATCATCCGTGCGTGACTAGGAGAATTGCGTGGTAGTGCGATGGATCGAACTTTTTATAGACGGGATAGAATTTCATTTTCATCCTTCGGGAGAGGAAAGCCGAGACAGCTTATAGCTTAGCCATATGGCGAATCACGGCCTCTCGTGCAGATACTAATTGCGAATCGGGGATTATTTTTGGTTTGTCATATTACTCATTTTTACTGTGCGCGGACTTGGTTTGTTGAGAAAAGAAAAATAGCATATATTCGAATTTAGCTAAATCATAAAGCTGTTTTTTGTGAAAACATCGATTCAAATGGCTGAACGGTCGAATTTGACCAAACGGGATTGTATTTTGTTGTTAAAAACAAAGAGAAGTTTCACTCATAAACAGGGTGAATGTAGAAAAACATTGCCATAGAGTCTTTTTACTTTTTATACTAATGCTACTAATTGGTATCTTTAAATTTCTGAAACCATAATAGTAAAATATTTAATAGTCGAATATTTGTCATTTATATAGAATAAGTAATTCGATCCGATTCGAAAAAATAATATAATCAAGTTCGAATTTCATATGCTTTATATGCTTGCTCAAACCTAACCGTAATCTATACCAGAAATGCGGCTTTAAAGACTATTTTAATGGAATGTTTCAATTTACTTCGCATACTCAATTTTAGTACACCTTTTGCAATAGCTCATGGTATATTCCTGTGATGAGATCTCTTGATCATTTTTTTGATCAATTTTTCGAAAAATGAAAATCGTTGGCGACAAAAACAGCACTGTCGGGTATTTTCACGTTTCTTGTTGTTAGGCATGATACTTCACTAATGTGTCAGAACAAATTTCACGACTTTCAATGTTTTTTTCTGGCATGCATTTATGACAAGTTTCGCTTCCTATTGAATTTGAAAAATTGTGGATAGTTTGAAATGTTTTTTTGTTTGTTGCAGTTCTTTTAAAGCAAAATACGATTTGGCACGTGTTTATAATTTTTTCTTCTCGAAATCACTCTAACCAAGATCGGAAGAAACATAAAAATTAACAAACTAACGCCTACCTCTAGTCGTATGTCAGAGATCTAATACTAAATGCGTTACCAGAAACTAAATTATAAGAGGAAACACCCGAAACTTTTCCTCTATAATAAAGTGCATTGAGGTGGTATCTGCCCGAGAGATTGAGAATATAATTGTTTTTCCAACGTTTCGAGAGTCTATGATATATATAGACACACTTTTTCATGACGATATTTTAGATGTATATATATTGCTGCTTAGTCTTTATGTTTTCATTGCCCGATTTTGATACTGATATCTGGGCAAACCGTAATAAAAATCATGAAATGAATACAAGATAATGAGGGAAGCAATGAATAATTCATAACAAATAATCACAATAAAGAATATTTTGTTTACGTGATATGCATCAAGTATGAGTCAATGATGGATTGCGCCGACGAGGCTTCGTCCGTCTGTGACACATGCTCGACCATATAATCGTTGGTTTTAGTTTCATTCATTTCCACTTCTTTTGCCCTTGATTTGCATATTTGTTAGAATTGGGAAAATTTGAAATACCGGATGTCACAATCACGAATGCACAACTTATACCAAATGATAGATTATGTGCATTTCGATCAGTATTGGCAAAACAGGAAACTGGACTGAAACATTATAAAAAGTCAGCTCAACATACCACAGGAATAAAACATGAAAATAGTAGCATCCAATGTTGTGTTCAGTCTTTAATCACAAGTTTTTTTTAACTTTTTAATATTGAACTAGTTTCTGAAATATATTTCTGTACTTAAAAAATATGCAACATATCAGTGAGAAAAATATCACTAGGAATATATGTCAATGCATCACAACTGTGATCAGTTCCTTCCACATATGCGGGATCACATGATTGCATGTGTTTCTTTCGAGTATCGAGTTATTTTCCATCAGATTCATAATATTTTCAGTGAACACATTTAGACAAACAAAATAGCCATAACTTGACAAGAAAAACAGTTATGTAATCGATTTTTTGAAAGATTCTAATCGGTATTGCTAAAGTAGTGATACCTGGAAAAGATAGGGCATCGGTTATATCAGTATAGACCATGTCATATAATATTCTTTGTACAACTTTCAGCATATTCGCACTATTCATTTACCTATAATTCCCAATAACAAATAATTCGATTTTAATTTGCGAAATGAATCCCCATAAGCTGCACAATCGACCAACATAGCATATATACCACTCATTATAATGATTTTAGAGAAGTTTTATCTAAGACCGCAATTGCTGATATTGCTTTTCATATAATTTGTTGACATATAAGTGGGTCTTAATCAGTTCAGTCGATTCCGTGCTACTCTGGCCTCGCCAACACTGAATTTCGATGGAAGGTAAAATTAAACATGTAAATCACATAAAAAGTTTTGTTTACGTTAACAAACTTAAGCAAAATGATATATCTTCTTATACGAAGCAATTTAGATTTACTAATTACGTCTTTAGGAAGTCCGCTACATGTAATTTATTTTTAAATATCTGTTTATCATGAGTGATGAAGTGGAAACATCTGAATTCTCAGATGCTAAAAGTTTCATTGAATAAAGGAAGAGAAGATTGTAGATAGATGAAACAAATAGTCTGATCAAAGCAACAGTGTCGAGATGAGAAAAACAATACGGTAAGAGGTGCAAGATTGGTATTCATATATTGGTCTTCATGGTATAAAGTATGAAATTGATTTTCACATGCGAAGTTCAAATTTGTCAAATTACGATTCTCCCGAGTCCCTTCCCTCCACAGTGTTTTCAAAGAAAAAAAATTTGAATCGCTTCAAATTTCTGACTATTTGTTATTTTCTTGGGTTCATCGTGAATAATGGGGGATATTACACATGTAGCTAGGTGCCTATCACTTATTAAAGGAAATCTCCAACAGTTTACCGTACTTTAAAGATCGCTTATCAATTATCCCTCAGAGATTTTAATTACCTGCTCATGCGCAACTAAGCATAGCATGACGTCATGTGTCCTGCTTGGTTGGACACGATCCGAAACGACAAGCTAACACAATTGAGGCTGACTGTGCTTGACACCTGCGACTTTTCGTTTGGCAACGTATTTTCACTATGTACGTATTTGGCTGAGTGCAAGTTTGGCATTTCAGGTCGTTTTGCGTCAAGGAATGATACTTTACAAACACCGCAGTTAAGACAACGCTTTGTACAATTCATTTGTTTGTATATGGAGGCATGGTATGATTTGGCAAAAAAAAATATAAAAACGTTTAGTTGTTTGTCTACCCAATCAGAAATTCAATTCTGGTAAGCATAAGTCATAGACATACGGCGACTCTGCGGCGCGACCCATCAATGACTTATACTTAACAAAAGTTACTTTGACAAGTTCCTCTGACTGGTATAGGCGTTGTTCGTTTACCTATGGCAGTACATGCTTTTCTCACAATATTAACACTATTTATCCACAGACCACCCCAATGAGGAATTTTATTTTTTTGGCAAGTACGTGTCACAGATGAATAGCGTAGCTTAGGCTTGGTTCATCCGTGACTCATGATTAACTAAAAAAACTCTGATTTAAGTAAGTCATGGCTCAGAAGTCAAATATTATTAAATATTACAAAGAATAAATTTTTGTTCATTAAAACAATTGCTTCAATCTCTGATCTATAATTATTTTTTCACACGAGACAACCGGTAGCAATTTCCAACGATAAATACTGATATCGATATAGATATCAGAACATTAAAAAGTATAGAATTGATTCGTTATTAGCAATTTGCAATTTGGTTTAAATGACTCTCACTTTCAATCATGCTTCAAATAAAGTAAGATATATTATATAAATAAATAAATATGCAAAGCAAAAGCTGAATATCAAACATGCAATGCTCAAAAGTTTATTCAGGAAATACGGTGTGACGTAATTGCCGAATACGATATTATTCAAACCCAGATATCTGCTTTAGATTTGCATTTTGATTATCGATACATTTTGATTTATTCATTTTTATCTCAAATCGAAAATCCTCACAATTTCCGGTGTATAGTAGTTGAAAAAAGTTTCACTTCGCTGTTAATTTGGAAGAAGATAAAAAAAAAAATATGCAAGATAATAATGTAAATTTGAATGATGCTCATAGTCACATACGCATGTGTAATTTGGTACCACAATTATTATTTAGGTCGAAGAATGATCTATCCTGACTTGTAACATTTAAATATTTTTACTTAAGATAACTTGAAAGAAATTAATATGCTCACAGATGATGAATATCTATAAAATGCAGTTCTAAAGTTAAAGCCTTCAGCAACATGTGCAAATTACAGTTTACGCTTTCAAAATTTTTCACGAGTTTAAATATATTTCAGAACCTTGGTTTATAAATATAACACAGGCGGTGCCTCTTCGGCGCATCCATCTTATGTGTTTTTTTTTTAAATTGTCGTTAGCTTGGTTTAATAATTACCATAGTTTGAAGATTACTTTTTTAAATATGACATGGTAATATTTCAAGATTCGAAATATATAATAAAACGTTTTTTTTTGTTGAAACTCACTACAAGCAAGGCCGTAAGCAGTGTCTAAAAGAATTTAACTAACGGCCAATTAATAGCAAGGAGGGATTATAGGATGAAGGACCATCAACTGCACTCTGAGCAGAAAATTTCTCAAACGGAACTGAACCACCATGGTGAAGTGCGTGGTATCTGCCCTGTCCCCTGAATACCGAAGAGTTTCTAAAAGACGAAGGACCAGCAATTGCCCTCTAAGCAAAAAATATCTCAAACTGAACTGAACCAACATGGTAAAGTGCAGTGAGTGGCATCTGTCCAGGGCGATGGTAAAATCACCTTCCACTTCTTAATATCTATAATATAAAACTATAATAATTACGTTTGAAAAAATTAAAAATTTATTGCATGATATTCGAGTATATAATTTTATGAACTTGATAATATATAATATAAATTAATTATACCTTTGCATCAATAAGTGTGAATCGGATATAACGTATTACCTAATTTCCGGAAAACAGCCAACTGACGTAAATTAATTTCATATGAGAAATACTGACCTTCAAGTTTTTTTCTGGCAACATTACGAAGAGGATATTTTAGCTTTACCACAGCGTGAAAATTTGATTGACCAATTTTAAGTTCAGTCAGACTTAACGAGATAATTATATTTAACAATATCAACTGCTTTAAAATAAAGCTCGTCTCGTTCGGAAACGTATTATTATTATTTTCACAGTCTGGAAGCGAAATTCTAATTTCGTCAAAATATCTTGTATATATGATTTTAGATACGTTTTGGATGAGTATGTTAAATGATAAAATGTAGTACTACCTTTTACAAATACCACATATGTTTTTCAAGCATGCATCCTATAGGGGTGGGCAAAACCTAATTGTATGGAATTCGAATATAATTCCAATATTTTTTTCGAATCGGATCGAATTACTAATTCTATATATATAACGGATATCCCATTTTTACTGTTATAACTTGTCTCCAGCGTGGAAATGAGGTAATTCATAGTTTATAGTGTATTTTCAATTCACACTAAGAGCAACGATTTTCATATTTTAACGACGAAATATAATCGATTATGGTCAAATTTGACCAAAATCGATTACATTTCGTCGTTAAAAATAAAAATCCTAGTTTATTTAACAAGTTTTGTTCCTATGAACGATTCGCGATTGATTCGAATACTTCGTACTTCGAATCGTTTCGAATCACTTAATCGAATTGCCCCCCTATGCAACATCACTACACTAAAGGATTGCATTCTCAAGATGCATGCCAGACATAACTGAATTTCTAATCGGAATTCTTTGGTATAAAGGCATGTATACCTTCAACATAGTTTCACAAGTTAAAACAGCTATAGACGGATAGTCTAACCAAATTAACACTTGCACCCAGGTTTGAGTGGCGAGCACCGATCAGCGTGACTGACTCGTCTGGAATCGAAGCCGAAATCTTTAACGTGCTAGGACATAAAGTCACTAGGAAATAAAATCCAGACAAATTCATAGTTGACAAAAACGGTGACAACAAAAAATTGTAAGTTTAATGGAGATCCTTACCAAATCACAAATTACATTTCGACAAGTAAGACCCAAGGATAAATCATCCATCGTCGTTTGACCCAATTATTCGTAAAACACAAATTTCCATAAAATTGGATATAAATGCGTAACCACACGTAACGTACAAATCCGCGAAAACATTAAACTCTACGTTTGCTGCAACATTTACTTTTTCGAAAAAAAGAGAAGAAAATGACTCATTCAATCGCTCTATATATAAATGCCGGTATCGCCATTCAAATCATCATTTCACTCGGCTGCTGATGCGCATACATTAAGACGTGACACATTGGAAATTTATATCGTGACAAGGAAAGTCTGTACTGCAATCTTGAAAAGCGAGGCATCTGACAGCAATAATATGAATAGGTATGTTTATTAATGGCATTTTGTAAATATATTAGAATAAGCGTACTTGTTTGTATAAGTTAGCTCTTGTTATATTTTTCTTATTGAATTAAGCGTTTACGACAAAACATTGTAATATTATTGAGTTTTATCAAGCATACGTCGCTGATGGATCGCCCCGTCTAGGTGCGATCCATCTGTGGCACATGCGTGGTAAAAAAATTCCGAACTGAGAAGGCACCGACTGAAGCAGAATACAAAAATATTGTATTGAATGTTATGATTCAAGATTAATTGTAATTTTGTGAATTTTTAATAACTCAATTTGCTTTTTATATTTCAGTAAACTTCAAGTTGAATTATCACGTGGTGAAGAAGATTGGGTTGAAGTCAGAGAATGTTTTGTTCGAGCATTTCATCATTATTCTCTGTATAAATACTTAATACCAAACAAACAAACAAGACCAGAATTTTTAAGAAGATATTTGGAAGCTATTTATGACGTCACTGTGCGTAACGGAAACTCGATTCTTTTGGTCGGAAAACTAAAAGAAAACGTGAGTATCTTTCATTAAAAATGTTCAAAGACTTATACAAATGCATTTAAATAACTAACTATGTTTGACCTTTTCAGATTTTGAAATTATGGCAAAAATAAAATTCCGATTAGGTATAAATAGGCATTTTAGAAATCGCTGTAGTAATGAACGATTATTCCATTTCAGAGCAAAATAATCGGAGGAGTCATGATTGTCCCTCCATCTCAACATCATGGAGGATGGGAATGTGAAAAAGATGAAGATTTTTGGGAAGCATATGAAAAATATGAGTTGAAAGAAGTTGATGTTGAGGCATTTAAAAGAATGGAAAAGTAAGTTTCATAGCATAAGACTTTTATTTCAAAACATTGAAACCCAGTTTGTGCAAGATTTAAAATTCCCCCAACGTAATTTCTGCGCATTGTGGCATGCTCATATCATTTCGGGTCCTGCTCCCGGTATTTTTAGAAGAAACAGATGGCTTTGCCATACAAAGAAGTGTTGGGTGGTTTATCATCACCCAGGGCAGATATTACTCACTGCACTATATCATTGTGGTTTAGTTCTGTATGAGATGTTTTCCATTTGAGAGCACAGTTACTGGCACTTTATTTTATAGTAACTCTTTGTCATTTGAATGGACGCAGTTAGCTCATTTTATGCACTGCCTCATGCCTTGCTTGAAAAGAACCTATGGAAAACACTGCTTATCAAGACTAACAATCATATTTTTTTATTCAGATATGAAGAATGGGAATATGAAAATATATCAAAACATGCATGTTCAACCAAAGTGCCTTTGTGGAATGGAATATTTTGTGCGGTTGATCCAAAGTATGCAGGAAAAGGATGCGGAAGTATGAGTTATCCCTACTGTTTAAAAATAATAAGCGATCTTCAAACGAAGAAATTAAATGAACAAAATGAAATAAAGAAAACTGAAAGGAAAACAAAATCAATTGTTCAAAAACTTTCCGAAAAGTCAAACATTTCTAGTTATTTTGTGAAACTTCTACATAGCCTTGTACTATTGACACGTCGATCACCATCTATTCCATATCCTTGCAATGAAGTCGAAAAAAATAACAATGAGAATAAAAGTCAACTGACTAACAAAGATCCTGCAATTGTAAAATCCACAAAGTCACCAATGTTATTTATGATAAGTCACAGTCAACAAGCGGTTCGTTTTCATCAAAAGAATGGATTTCAATCAGTTACGGAAATATCTTATCAGGAAAATATGAAGACAAATTCAGAATCTCCTTTCAGTGTAAATGTATTGGTGCTGGATCCAACGGAGACCGGTGATATTACTAATTTCTCACAGAAAATAAATAACGCAATTTCGGCCAACAATCACTCTTCAACCTTTAATGTCGAACACAATAACTTCTCAAAGAACATCGACTGCACTATGCAAATGACAAATAAGCTAATTGATTTAAGGGAAGTTAATCATAGAGTTATCAGGCAGAGAGGTTAATTATGCATTTGTTATTTGTTTTATTATTTTGTTACTTTACAAAATAACAAAATCTTTATATAGATTATGAACAATGTTTGTGATTGTCAAATTAATCAAAGTTGCAAAGCATTATATTGGCCAAAACAATCAAAGGATATTGTTCACAATAAAAAATTTACAGTTTTCAAATTAATTTATTTATTACGTAAGATTAATTAGGAATATTTTCTGCATATGTTCTGTTTTTCCGCTGTTTTTTTTTCTTATTTAATTTTATATACATCGATTCCTGTGCGATATTGATACTTTTTCTCTATTTATTTAATTAATAATTTATTATACTTTTATACTGTGTTTTACTATTTGACAAAATAAACCTTCTTTTAAAATAATGGCAAATGCGATAAGAATGAGTATAGAATGGGAACTCATCAAAAAGTAGCGAATTGAGACGTTTGCAACGATATATTAAACATTTTATCGTGTTCGTGGGCGCGATGGCCTAGTGGTTAAACATGTTGGCATCGCAGGTTGAAGATCTCGGGTTCAAGCCCCAGCGAATCCGGCTCGCTTATCCATGCCCACCACTCAACCCAGGGTGTAGTAACTTGGGTAGGCTAAGCCGAACAGGAAAAGATCATATTCTTCCAGTAATTGTAACCCTGTCCGCCTATAAGTGGCCGCTTTTACAGGGCCTTGTACAGGGTGACCCACTCAAAGAAATGGCTATAAAAAAAAAAAAATACGCTGAAGCTGCACGGTGAATCTGCACTAACATTATACAAAATCCTTGTCTGTTCATTCATTTATTCATTATTTATCCCAATGCTTGGAAAGAGCTGATGCTACACTTATAGACGCGAGGTTCAAGAGCGTTTCTATACACATACACATATTCATTTCTGCAATGTTTCTGTCTGGTTAAGGTCAGGCTTCCTCAGACAAGCATTTTGAACAATGACAGTACAAAGCATTGGTTGGCAATATAAAAGTTATAGTCGCAGTGTGGAAATGTGGAAATTTCTTAAAAAGAACCCCCAAAACCACCCCTTTTATAGTGCATAATTTTGGCTGGCTGGTTATATTTGCAAGCATATATAAATTAGTATATTATAGGTGGCATTTCACATGCAAAGGACATAGAGACCACCGTCGTTGGCCGACTGTATTGCAACATGTTGGACATACATTTATTGCACGAATATAATCAAATAGCCATAGCGATAAACAACGAATCTGCTGCCAAAACATTGAACCCTCCCACACAACTATATCAAATATCGTAATCTTATAAAATGACCTTTCACGCAGTTCCAAATTATTGTTCAAATTTAGAACGAAGGCAAAGAACAACCAAAACTATTTTTAAACCTAGTGAATTTTGTTTTGTAATCAAATACTTTCGCTTTTAAAATTCTATATCATATCTATATCATTTGTGGACTAGATTGAGGAATTTTTGTAATGATATGTATTTTGAATAATAAATCCTAATTCATTAAATAAACACTCGTAAGAGCGTCGTATCATCGTGGTTACCAAGTAAATCAGATATTGATACCTGGGTACGTGAGTGTAGCATAACCAAACGTTACGTCAAATAACTCCGTGATCGTCTTGCCGATGTTCTATCTATATTTATGTTACTGGTAGTTTCCACTAGGAAAATCTTGACTTAATATAACGTACTTAGTTGAAAGATAGGAAATTATACTTACAAGACTAATAATTTTTGCTTTTGAATGCTCGAATTTGGCTTTGTTTGAGTAAAAAAACATTTCTTAAAAAAACTGATTCTATTCAAAATTATTCTCGGTTTAGTCGTTTGAATAAATAATTAAATATCTAAATAATTCAGCCTTGCTGAGATTTTTTCAATTGTAATTTATTTCACAATCATTTACACTTCTTTAACTTTAATTCATTATATTTAACATATTATTTTGATATCGGGGTCAAAAATATCCGTGGCATCAAATAAATTAAATGTTGGTACCTGATATCTTGCTTAACTCTATACAATATCTCCCGTAAAAAATGAAATCATTGCTATTTAACAATTCTAGTTTCGGCAACTTTCTGCAATTTATCGACTGTTGAAAAATTGCCTTATTTGGAAACCACGTACTGAGAATATGCAAAATTGACCTAGCTGAAAAATACGTCATCTTGTTGCCATAGAAATGTGACGTTACATATGTTGTCATTAAACAATATTGGATGTATTTAGAATATCAACGCAATTTGCGGAAGCAAATAAAGTTCGAAAGTTCAATTGCAAAATTGAAAAAAGGAAAGGTCGTGCGAGCACATATTGCGCACTTGGTACATAGGTTACCATTTTATTTTCCGTTAAGTAATACAATTTAACGAAAATGAATTATAACCACAGATTATATATCGGTAATTTTACTAGGTAATAATGAATTAAACTAAAATAGACTTCTGCGGCTAAATACATACAACTTGAAGCTCAAGTGGCGTCTATTGACAGTCTCTATTTGGCTTAACATCTTTTTTAAAAAGTCAGTTTTGAAATATGGAAATATAAAATGTGTGCAAAAAGATAAATTTGAGTCCAACAAAATCCATAAATTATTCGTAACACTCGTGAAATCGGTCACAGAAACAAAACCTTGTTAAAAAGGATAGAAATATATCAATCAGAAACTTTGTTTTGTCAAGCATAAACCACTGATGTATCGCGCCTTGGCAGCTTAGGCTTGACAAAACTTGTTTAAAAAATTCCGATCGGGATTATATTTTTATGGTGAACTACAATAACGAACTACGATTTTGATCAAAATAACTTGGGGACTTAGAGATGAAGTATGAATTGAAATGCATTATTTCTTGTTATATATATAATTAACTTTTAGAAGGAACACATGGTAATCTTGCCATTTCAAAATGACTTCAATTTTTAGGAAAACCAATTATCAAAAATTCGCATGAATTGGTAAAATTTAAATCTGGGAAATTGCTTTATTTAAAATGTCAAAATAACGTCCTTCCCGGGGAAGTTGCACTTGGATTTATTCCGTGTGACTGCATGATTTAAAAGACGAAGGAGTTTGAGAATATAAGCAATTGTACGTCATTGAACGAAATCTGAGACTATACTTATAAAATTATTCTAATATACGGATCATCCATTAAGAATATAATTCTGTAAACAATATATTCACCTCATAGATTCGACCCACCTAAAAAACATAACAAAAGATATTTTGTCAAAATTTTCTGATTCTGATATATCATTGTCCAAACTAGTCCTGGAATACATTCTCGGATAAGCAAATTTTCGCTTTTGATTTTTGCAAATTGAAACCGCAAATTATCACAAATTTGCTGAATATGGCAATTTAATTTAATTTATATTAACTGATGGAAAGTTTGTTTATTTATTTTTCTATGTGGCTTACCGCCACAAAGCTTCAGCTGAATTTGCCAAACAATTTGAAATAGTTAAAAATGAATCAATATATTTAATATGACACAATGTTATAGATAGAAACGAATTAAATGAATGCACGCGTTTCAAGTTTTTGACAGAAATGACTGGGTGTTCCATCCAATAAATGAAATGTTGGTGCAAAGAAGCTTATATGTAGTACTGATGTCTTAATTTAACATTCGATATAGAACGGCATATAAAAATCAAAATATGTCTCCACACGTTTCGAGCTACGCATCTCCGTGCGTAGTGACGAACGGTCGAATCTCGTGAGGAAGATGGATGAGTATATGCGAGAGTTGTTATGAATCAACTAGGTTCTCACAAATCACGTCTTATGCCCAAAAATAATCGTGTTTTGTAAGTTGCCAGTCGATTTTTGAAACAGAAATATCGAGAGAACTATTTTAAATATTTTTAAAAACTTATTTTAATTTTTAGGCACATATACTTTCTGAATGGCTTATAACCTCTTTGCCTTTTTTGTACAATGTATTCAAGATGAGAAGCGAGGGGTGTTATGAATCAACTAGGTTCTCACAAATCACGTCTTATGCCCAAAAATAATAGTGTTTTGTCAGTTGCCAGTCGATTTTTAAAACAGAAATATCGAGAGAACTATTTTAAATATTTTTAAAAACTTATTTTAATTTTTAGGCACATATACTTTCTGAATGTCTTATAGCCCTTTTTGCCTTTTTTGTAAAATGTATTCAAGATGGGAATTCTCATTCAAGTCGTATTTTTGCGATATATGGCATTTAAAGAAATGTTTTCTCCACAATTTACCTATAAGAATATAAACTAAATTTTAACGCATTCTATTTTTAAAAACTGAGAAAAGTAATTCCAAATCCATTCAAATATCTACGAACGCTGAGTAAGGATACGTATATTTGACACGTTTACGTCGTAGTACTTTATAGTCATGTGTCATTTTATTTTATGAGAAAAATAATTCATGTGAATTTTTGATAATGGGTTTTCCTAAAAATTGGAGTCATTTTGAAATGGCAAGATTACCATGTGTTCTTTCTAAAAGTTAATTATATATATAACAAGAAATAATGCATTTCAATCCATACTTCATCTCTAAGTGCCCAAGGTATTTTGAATTTTTCTCATAAAATAAAATGATACATGACCATAAAGTACTACGACGTAAATGCGTCAAATATACGTATCCTTACTCAGCGTTCGTAGATATATGAATGAATTTGGAATTACTTTTGTCAGTTTTTAAAAATAGAATTCGTTAAACTTTAGTTTATATCCCTATAGGTAAATTATAAAGAAAACATTTCATTAAATGCCATATATCGCAAAAATATGACTTGAATGAGAATTCCCATCTTGAATACATTGTACAAAAATGGCAAAGAGGATATAAGCCATTCAGAAAGTATATGTGCCCAAAAATTAAAATAAGTTTTTAAAAATATTTAAAATAGTTCTCTCGATATTTCTGTTTCAAAAACGACTGGCAACTGACAAAACACGATTATTTTTGGGCATAAGACGTGATTTGCGAGAACCTAGTTGATTCATAACACCTCTCGCATATAATCATCAATCATCCTCACGAGATGCGAACGTTCGTCACCACGCACGGAGATGCGTAGCTCGAAACGTGTGGAGACACATTTTGATTTTTATATGCCGTTCTATATCGAATGTTTAATTAAGACATTATTACTACATATAAGCTTCTTTGCACAGACATTTCATTTATTAAATGAAATACCCAGTATTTTCTGTACAAAACTTGCAACGCGTGCATTCATTTAATTCGTTTCTATCTGTAACATTATGTCATATTAAATATATTGATTCATTTTTAACTGCTTCAAACTGTTTGGCAATTTCAGTTGAAGCTTTGTGGCGGTAAGCCACGTAGAAAAAATAAATAAACCAACTTTTCATCAGTTAATATAAATTAAATTAAATTGCCATATTCAGCAAATTTGTGATAATTTGTGGTTTCAATTTTGCAAAAATCGAAAGCGAAAATTTGCTTATCCGAGAATGTATTCCAGGACTGGTTTGGACAATGATATATCCAAATCAGAAAAATTTGACAAAATATCTTTGTTTTTTGGGTGGGTCGAATCTACGAGACGAATATATTGTTTACAGAATTATATTCTTAATGGATGATCCGTATATTAGAATAATTTTATAAGTATAGTCTCAGATTTCGTTCAATTATATATTATTGCCTATATTCTCAAGCTCCTTCGTCTTTTAAATCATCCAGTCACACGGAATAAATCCAAGTGCAACTTCCCCGGGAAGGCCGGTATTTTGACATTTTAAATAAAGCAATTTCCCAGATTTAAATTTTACCTGAAGAGACAGTGATCGTGACGCTGAGAAACTGGGCATATTAGCATAGGTCATATATAAGACAGTCCTGCTGTAGGCTCTGGTTTTATAATTTTTACGAATTGAATAAAAGATCGTTAATTCTCTACAAGCAACAAAGTGTTCCGGTTTTTCCATAACATTTCGCCCAGTTGTCGAAATAAAGGAGAGTATTTCTGGGAGAATGATTATAATAAACTCTAGGAGACAATGCACTTTTAATTCACCCTTGTTCTTTATGACCTGAAAGAAATTTGGGAGGAATTTAAAATATTTTGCGTACATTATGCAGGTAAATCATTCGACTTTATTTCATTTTCAAGTTTTTTTTATGACCGATTCACCATTGATTCGAAGTAACGTGGCTTCGAAGCGATTCGAATCACCGAATTGAATTGCCCAGCCCTAGTCTTGATGCATTCTTTGCTTCGCATCCTAATAAGAAAACAAAGAAGTAGCAGATGGTTTTGATATTGCTCAATGGCAGATGCCACTCATTGCATTTCTTTATAGCGGTTTAGTTTTAATCGGAATGCTTTCCACTTAATTGCAGTGGCTGGTGTTGTATTTTAGGCTATTTTCCATATAGGTTACCGTTAAACCGTTGGATTTAACCGCTGCTTAATCGCTTTGCATAGCATGAAAAATATAAATGTTGTATTGTATAGTATTAGGGCGTGATGTTATGGAGATGGAAATGTGGTTATCACTAGAACTATTATAATTTTGATTTTAATTTATAGATCTAAACATTGTGTTTCAAATTGATTAAAAACTTCACCCAAAATTTTTTGCATTATCCAATTATAATGACAAGTTTTTTTCTACTTTATTTTAAAATTTGTTGGATAACTGGATATGTGAGGCGCGATGGCCTAGTGGTTAAACATGTTGGCATCGCAAGTTGAAGATCTCGGGTTCGAGCCCCGGCGAGTCCGGCTCGCTTATCCATGCCCACCACTCAACCCAGGGTGTAATAACTTGGGTAGGCTAAGCCGAACAGGAAAAGATGATATCTTTCGAGTAATTGTAACCCTATCCGTCTACAAGTGGCCGCTATTACAGGGCCTTGTACAGGGTGATCCACTCTGAGAAGTGGCTATAAAAAAAAAAAAAAAAACTAAGTGTGGATTATTTGATCTCCTAATTAAAAGTATCATACGCCATGAGATGACATCAGCAACAATTAAAAGCCAAACATCTTCCTCTGCATTGATGAATCATATTAGGCAATATGAAATCGTTTTGTCAACGAATTAATATCCACATAGCGTTATTATAACATATCAAACGCCCCTTAATGCGCAAATAATTAAAAAGGGTTAGCAGTAAATATTATATTATAAGATTATGCCATTTATCTGTCGGTTCAATAAATACTTGAAAAAAAAAATAACTCCATAAATGATAAAAGTTTCCATAAATGATTAGTTTTGATACGCATTACGATATTTTTATCTTTAAAAAATCTTTACTCTGGATATACAATTATGATTAAAATTCAACAATCAATGAACAGTCCTAAAATCGGAGAATTTTATTTTGTCAAGCAGGCGCTTCAGATAAATCGAGCCTTGTCGGCGTATTCCATCGCAAAATGATGACAAAACAGAAATTTTCTGTTGTAATAGTAGTTCAACAAAACAGTGAAATGCATTAGCAACCTTTTTGAAATTATGATAACTACAGAGTTGGGATGTAAATTTGCATACCGGCCTGTTTTTCCAGTACACTCGTCCGCGGAAGAATCCTATAAAAAAAATGGTCAAGTGTTAAATTTTTCAAGAAATACTTATGAAATAACGTAGATAGCTCTTGTAAAAATGTCTCTGTCACGAAATAATTGTAATTTAAGTAAACAACAATTTGTTAGAAGTTTCCGACATGACGAATCAAGTATTGAACCAAGTCAGCTCTTTTCTAATAATTACTTTGACTTAATCCGTTCTAATTATTTAGATGGAATAATCTGCATCAAATATTTCAAAGCTGGTTTCAAAGCCAATCCGAATCAGGAAAATTTCGCCAAAGATGTTCTTTTTGTTATGTATGTGTCACTGATTGATCGCGTCGATAAGACGAGATCCATCTGTGGCGCATTCTTGGCAAAAAAAAATTCTGATTAAGATGGTTGTTGCCATCAAGTAGTCACCTTTTTTCGTTACAACTTACAACTTTTACAATATTAAGATTCGAATTTGCTTCATGGCCAATTTGAGATTAGAATTCTATTCAATTTGAATAGTCATCAAGCTGTGATTCGATATGATAAAATAAAAAGTTTCCATTTTAAGTAATTTTATTTGACAAGCAGAAGGCCCAGGTGAACAGCGCCTCGACGTGAGATCATGTAAGAAGTTCAACAAAAATTCTGTCTATAAAATATATCTGAATGATTTGACCAAACTATTTATTGAAAATTTTCATTAATGTAACAATATATTTTTCATTATTTCTTTTCCATGCATTCAAAAATCAGAAAATGGAGGGGGAAAACATATATATTTGCGTTTTTTTTAACAAAGGTATGCTTTAAACATGTAATCAAAATTTACAAAGAATTTGTTGCTAGTTAATTACATGTCATGTGCGACAAACTTGCATGATAAATAAGTTTAAATACTTTCGATACAAAGTGGGTCAGCATTTTCCAGGAAACTACCTTGCAATATTATACATAAACATGTTGCAAAAATTCGTGGATTTGTTTTCTTAGTATTTCTAGGTAACGTACTTTTATTTAGAAGTCAAAATGTTTGGCGTGAGTCACCGATGAATTGTGCATCATGATATTTTTGTAACAAAATAAATAGTTTAAAGTTTTATTAAAGAAATTTTCCTCCATTTATCCCAAACTTGAATTAATTATTTATTTATTCATTTATTTTTCTTGATGTCAAATCACGTTGATGTCACTTATCATTAGTTTCAACCAAGCAAACTTAATATATAATGTCGAATTTATTTTATTTGTTTGAACAATGAAAAATTGGTTTCAAAATATTTTTTTTAGACAGAGAATTGAAGTCAATCGAATAAATGATCCAAAAATGAACATTCTGATTAAACGCGGATATCTGACTCAGATATAGCTAGTTTAAACTTGTTTTGTTAAAAATGGGTCATCTGTGACTCGTGTTCGACAAAATAAAAGTTCTAATAGGAAATATTTCTTGCACTTTTAAAAATTGAAAAAGTAAGTCTAATATTGGTGGTTCATGCTTAACGCAACTAAATATTATGATCCACCTGTTATCATTGTTTTGTTTTGTGTAATTTTTGCATTGTAATGACATCAGTTTGTTTGTACTTGTGGAAATTTAATCTAGTGGTTTCAGTATTTGCAGAATATTTCCAGTAAAATACTTCGACATTATTCTGCAACACCATTGAATATTTCATGCCAAATGCTAATACGACAATTAGTATTTTTCAACGAAAACCTATTTGTAAATTAAAGCCTTATGATCAACTCACATATTCATTCGAAAATGAAAAGATTCTCAATGTTGTTGCCATATTTTATGAAAAAAAAGAAACACAAATTGATATATGTAATGGAAACAAATATTAAATTAAATATAAAGATTAAATGATTTCATAAATATTTAGAGAGATTTTAGAGAAGTGAAATAAAATAATATTAAGAGCATGGCAATATCGCTCCATTTATATTCCCACAATTGATATACATATAATAAGATCACATATATACTCCTATTCCAATCAATGATTGTACATTGTTAGATTTCGCAAAATGGTACTTGATTTTAATCACATTCTATATGAAGTATTTTGTTTTCAATACTATAAAATATTCGGACAATGTCATCTTCAAAACAAAATATCCGATTGAGTTCCATTCAACTGTTTCAACTGAACGTGCGACAGCGGTTCTTAGCTCAAAATGCAAACTATGGGTTTTAAATTTCTTCACTTTCACCGAATTTGTAGTTTTCGGAATTACTTGGACAGCTCTTTGACGTCATAGATATCCGAGTGAGGGAGTGAAAAGTGATTCAATATCACGTTTACCACAAAATCATTTTTAAATAAACCATATTCAAATGCGATTACAACAAATGAAAACTCTTTCTCTGAATCTTACAACTTGTACAAAGCCGAGAGAGCATGTTGCTGATAACGAATTTCACTAAAGTATAGTGACCTTTAACCCATTTTAATTATTCAGACAAATTGAACGACATTGTTATTTTTTTATGAAATATCTTTCTTAAAAATTGTTGATTTGTTTTGCATGAGCCTATCCATGATGGATATATGAAAAATTGGGAAATTAGCTGTCTTGTTCCGGATGCACAAAATATATTTCTATATTATATTATCTCATGTAAAAAAACATTTCGAACAACCTTCTTAGATTAAACTCAGCTGAAATAAGATAGGATAGAAAAATTCATCGAAAAGGATGTTCAGTTCCCTTTAGAACCCTTTTCTATTTTTTCGAATATTAGATAGATAACTTTATTTTGAAGAGTTTGGAAAGTTTGGAGAAAATAGGTAAATTACATCATAGTATGTATATCTTGACAAAAACAAAAATATATATTTATAAATAAAATGTATAATTGTAAAATACATCATTGTCAACACATACGTTGAATTTTGTACGTCATTTCAATTTTGCGCAACATTTTATAAACGTTAAAATAAAATTTGCAACACAACAATAATGCAAAGATAAAATCTAACTTTGCAGCAATTGTAATGTAAGTTAATGTGAAAAATGTAATTTTTAAACATGACATAGCATTGCATATTTCGTGTAACTATTTAAAAACCACTTATACCATGTATATATATATATATGGTATACGTACTCATTATAGAGTATGAAGGTTAAAATCTTATGAGCGATATTTACATTTTAATTTAATAACTAGTTTGAAAGCAAAACTTGCGAGGAAATAAAATCTTCAAGAAATTATGTTTAGTTTGTCAGCTATGTTAGCTTCATATTCGATTTACTTTACCATAATAATTGCAAAGTATTGATCGCTTGGAATCGTTCCGATGAGAAGGTAGGGTCTGGAAGATTATGTACTGTGCAAATAATACTGATTTGTTTTTAAAAATTATTTTCATCTTCATAAAAGGCTGAACGAATGCTTAGGTTATTTTTTGAATGATATTTTATTCAATTTTGTACTGTGGAAAACACATTTATCAAAATGTTAGAAAGTCATCTACACAATAGCAGTGTATTGAAGTTAAGTTTGCCAAATCATCAATTTTTCTGTTGAAGAATAGAATTTATTGACGGATCACGTCGACGAAGCAGTCCGCCAATGACTCGTCTTTTTTGTGATTGGGATGACTCATGCACAAGGAAGCAAAATTTCTACAGAAAATTCTTAGTTTGAGGAACTGCAACTTTTGAAATAGCTCAATGCAAGCAATTTATCATTTATGGGATTAACCCTGACAAGTTCAATGTAACAATTTTCATATCTGAATTATCTCGTAGCTTGTTTTTATGTAATTTCATATCGTGAACACGAAAAACTTGAGATTTAATCGTTTGTGAGAAATTTTCTATCATGTAATCGTATACCATCCATTCATACTAAAAATATAATGGAAGAATCTAGTATCTATAATTTATTTTTATTTTAAATTTGTGTAAAAATAGAATAATAGTTTATTAAAAATAGCAAAAGATTTGAATGTTTATTATCTAAAAAGAGGTAAAACAAATAGTTGAATTGATATTTTTGCTGAACGAAGTTTTATACACAATCATTTATGTATTAAGAAAGAAAATTGATTACAAGCGTCTCTGCTTGATTATATTTTGTTACATTTATGGGTTTATAGAATCCCATATACTATAATGTAAACTTGCTCTGCCAGATTACAATATCAAAGTACACACGGTTGATGAGTGTTTATTGAGAAAAAAATCGAAACCAACTACATTTACCGCGCTCTATTTTGAAACTACTAATATCATTATTCAAACAATTTGTGTGATATCAATATATCTCGGGTTCAATATATAAAATTAGTTACTTCCGAATATAAAATAGTTGTACTTGAAATAAATCAGGAATTTAAAAATATCCGATATTAAACATGAGCCATGTATGGGTCTACCTTGTTATAGTATAAGCAAATAAATATGTTATATTTTAACGAACGACCATTTTTGTGATTTGGTATACTGAATCAAAATGAAGATTTGTAAATTTGCAATTACAAACTATAGTAATTCCCAATTACCAAATAATTTACTATTAGAAATCTTTGAACTTCCTTCTCTGTCGCTACCTCCATAGTAATTAGATATCAGCTGCGTTATAATTCAAATATGTGATTTCAATTTCAAGATAATTGGGAACATCGAAATGACATCAAACAATTAGACAAATAATTGGGATGAGAAAAGTAACTGGGAAATGATGACCACTTTTTTATACTCCACCAAAAGAGAATAATATAACACTTTCCGAAAATGTTTCTTGATCGGTAGTTTATCTTCGATATATGGTGTCTACCAAATAGTATGTAATAAGAATTTGAAACCATAATTATAATTTTCCCACAAACAAACAAAATGCACTAAATACTGGAAATATAAAAATCATGCTAATTCTTTTTATACGTTTGTATCTAATAAGAATGTTACTTTTGTCACGCATGAGACGGATATGGATAGTGTCTCGTTGGTCTGTAAATCGTATAATCATTTGAAATTTGGATACACTTTTTAAGTTGGAATGAACCATTAATTTTATGGCAACAGCAAATTTCCGTTCCTATCTTTGTAATTCACCCTCAATATTAAAATTCGATACATCAACAATTGAGACATCACCAGAATAGCTTTGGTTGTCTTTCATCCACTAAAATATGAAAATATTACTGCATTTTGCAAGTATGTGTTCCAATAACCGATTCCCAATTGAATGGAAAAAAGTGTTCATGTGATCAATTCGAATCACTAAATTGACACACGGCCCAGCTATGATCGACAGAATGATACTTCTGGTAAGAAAATCCCATGAAATATGAATTTGAACGAGACATTATATTCTGCACGACAGGAATGCTGCGATGTCATTTTGCATGATAGATTTCATAGAAATATAGACAAACGGGTATATAACTCAGTATCACTGCTGGATGCTTTTATACTTCCGAGTTTGTCACTGTTGTTTAAACGGAAGTCAGAAACTCGTGTTTGAGGAAATGCAACAATCGTCTGTAAAAACATTTGCGATTCAAAAAAACTTGTCGGAAGTCCCCTATGTCAAATGATGGAGTGGTCATTACAACAATATTTGAGGGAATAAATATTTTCATAAGCATAACAACAATAATGCTGCGATGTCATTTTGCATGATAGATTTCATAGAAATATAGACAAACGGGTATATAACTCAGTATCACTGCTGGATGCTTTTATACTTCCGAGTTTGTCACTGTTGTTTAAACGGAAGTCAGATACGAGATGCCCGCAAGAAAATCGTGTTTGAGGAAATGCAACAATCGTCTGTAAAAACATTTGCGATTCAAAAAAACTTGTCGGAAGTCCCCCAATGTCAAATGATGGAGTGGTCATTACAACAATATTTGAGGGAATAAATATTTTCGTAGCTTGTAGATGTTAACAGAAGGACTGAGAAATGTTTTTACTAATTACGTTTTTAAGAAGTTGTCGACATATGATTTTACATCTTTAATCATGATTGATAAAGTGGAAACATTTGACTTCAAGAAGTTGTTCATTTTTTCATTAAATCAAGACAACACAAGATGGCGTGAGGATGATAGCGCAGCCGAATTAACAATGTTTACATTACTTTATGTACCAACGCAGTGGTGGTAGTGGTGGTGTGTGTGTGTTTGTGTGTTTGTGGGGGGGGGGAGGGGGGGGGGGGGGGGGGGCAGAAGAATCTTCTTGGTATAAAGCGTGGAATTGTTTGTGTCGGTTGCAATTATAACGGAAGCATTTCTTCAACGGCTACCTTACTGAAATTGCCTTAGTGCAATGTTGATAAGGCTATATTTTGGTCCAGGGACATTGACCTTGAAAACATGTCGTATTTACGTGCTCCGCTACTAGAAGCATCAGACAGTGAACCCTGTCAGACTGTTTCATGCCAGTATTTCCTCTTACAGCATCGGCTATGCTTAGTTGGTCATGCCAATCTAACAAAATCGAGGTAGACTACTTGACACCTGTAATTTTTCGGTTGGCAACATATTCTGTCTATGTGCGTACTTTGGCTTTGTGCAGATTTGCCGTTTAAGATGTTTTTTCGCCGTTATTTCTCAAACCCCGCCATTAGGTCAACGCCTCGTTTCAATGTGTTTGCTTCTATAGTCAAGCAGGGGATTCTTTTTTACATAGTATTTTCGTTGTTTCATCTTTCATCTATTATTATTAATTATTTCAATACATGGTACACCGGGTGGTATTTTCGAAGATGACAATTGATATCGATATAGATCATCAACATATAAGATTGATTTGATGTTAGCAATTTGTTTTAAACGACTCTCAGTTTCATTCATTCCTCAATTAAAGTGGATTATTTATATGATAAATATAAATAAGAAGCAATAGTAAAGGATCGAACAGATAATATCGCAAAATTTTTCAGGAAATGAAGTATGACGTAATGTCCAATATGGTATACTTTTAACCGCGAAAACTAATCTTCAATATAATTATCTTTATATCTTTGATTTACTTATCTTTGTCTCAGATCGAAACTTCCGGTGTGTTATAGCTTTCACTTTGTTGTTAATTTAAAGATAAAATCGCTGAAAATCTGAACGTGGCTAAGATAATACACGAAAACTTGAATAGTACTCATAATCATAGACGTTTGAAATTCGATAATAGAAATTATTCAGTGAAAAAACAATCTGTCTTAAACTTGCTCTTAACGCATTTTTTTAAATATATATTTTTTTGCGATAACTGAGAAGGCAAATATATATCAATAATGAAACATCAATGTCTTTAGGCCCAAAGAGGGGTGAACAATTGGGTTTGTTGATTCGAATCACAAACGAATATTCGAATTCGTGAATCCTTCAGGGGCTAAATCTCGATAAATGAAGTTGTATTTTCATTTTTAACGACAAAATAGGTGGTTAAAAATTTCGGAATTTTAATAATGGAGACAATTTGTATCACTAAAATTGGATATTTGTAGTAAAAAATGAATGTTTGTTGAGTATATGGGAAAAATAATACAATCCGATACGGAAAATATGAATTCCTAAGGTTTTGGTTTACCAATACATATGGTGCCAAAGCGCTGATTTAAATTGAACGAAATATTAAAAATTGAAATGATCATGGATGATAAATAAAATACAGTAACAGTGCTCCACAGTTCTTCAAAAAACTTGTTCTAACTCTAGTTTTGTTCACCCTTTCTTATTAGATTCATATTTTCTTCCAAATATGTTTAACATTTTCGATCTATAACTAAAACATGAGTGACAAATGCATGGGGCTTCCTAGGGCATTAAATCTAACATGTACAATAAGTTTACTCACTGAATATGACGTGACACAAATTCAAGGCCCAACATATATAATAAAACGTACAATAATTACACTGACGTCGATAAAACTTGAAGAATTTGCTAATTCAACCATATAATTTAATATATATCGGATATATATAATTATACCTTGACACCAATAAATGTGAATCGGACATAACGTATTACCTCATTTCCGGAAAACAATAACAAACTGACGTAAATTAATTTCTTATGAGAAATATTCGCTTTCAAGTTTTTTTTTTCTGGCAACATTATGAAGAGGATATTTTAGCTTTACCACATCGTGAAAATTTGATAGACCAATTTTGAGTTCAGTCAGACTTAACGAGATAATTATATTTAACAC
The DNA here is from genome assembly GCA_963675895.2 of Styela plicata. Lineage (NCBI taxonomy): Eukaryota > Metazoa > Chordata > Ascidiacea > Stolidobranchia > Styelidae > Styela > Styela plicata. Next base: position 39,683 of record CAVMBJ020000027.1, read on the forward strand.
TATCAACTGTTTTACAATAAAGCGCGCCTTACTCGGAAATGCAATATTTATTATTACAGTCTGTTAGTAAAGTACTTTACACAGCTCGCATATCTTTGAGATTTGCTTCATAGGTATCATAACGAAAACGCGATCTATCAGTGGCTCATACATTAAAAAATAAAGCCACTGATTGGGTAATTGAAAACTTTTGGACGTCGTAGGAAACTTAGAGTAGAATAGAATAGAGTGCGCATGGAAAAGTCTAAAGAAAAAAATTTAAATGTGTTTGCATTCTACATGTTTTAAGCGGGCAGGGATCAAAAAGCCATTGGATCTTCAAAACTAATGTAAAGTTGGTTGAAATATCCGTGAATATTCAGCATGACAGACACATATTTTTGGTTTTCCCTGTCGGAATTTTTGTCAAGCATGAGCCACGGATGGACCGCGTCTCGACGGCGCGACGCTCAACTAAACATGTCAATATTTTTCTGACTGGGTTTGTTAGTCCCCAATCCAAACTTGTTTAAAGTGAAACTGACCATAACCGCGTGGCTGTATGTAATATCGTAATATAATGAATGAATTCCGTCAAAGATTCAAGTTACAAGTATTTTAGTGAATACCTGCCAAAATAGCATTAAACTTTATGAAAAAATTGCAGTAAGAAAATACTTTCGGTTTGGTTCTCTATCTAAGATCTTGAATCAGTATTTTATTAATATATCATATTTGTGGGCTAGGTCAGGGAATTTTTTGTAATGATATACGCTTTAGATTATTTTTTATTTCTACCATAATTTAGAAGCGTCATATTATCGTCATTACCAAGTGAATGAAACATTGATACCCGTGAACGTGGGTGTCAAACATTAAAAAAAAACTTGCCTGCCGAAGTGCTCCCTGTCAAATTGCACCATAATCGTTTTTCCGATGTGCTTTCTATCCTTGTGTGCATTACGCTTGTTGATCGTTGAGTAGATAAATTAAACATTGGGAATATGAGTCAGATTTATATATTTTTAATATCGGACCGCATCACAAAATTAAATAAAAACATTCATTCCACTTGACTGATACATGTATTGGATAGTTGAAAATATATTTGCTAAATATAATGATATTTGTTAAATGTGTTTTGCTGGGTAATATCTTTTGTACTTATTATCTTTTGTAATGTTTTTTTTAAAGCTAAATAGCTCAGAAATTATACTTGGGAGACTGCAAATTTGTTTTTTTGACATAGTACGCAATTCGGCTCTGTTTGAATCGAAAAAAGAGAATCTATTCAAAAATATTTTTGCTCAATCTCTTACATAAAATTTGTTCCACACACAAATAATTTAGCCATGTTGAAAGTTTTTTATTTTGTATTGAGGTGTTTTTTTTTACAATTTTGCTGATATATAAAAGTATAGACTGGGTTTGAAATAGCGGGTTTGATATATGGATTTAAATATGCACTTTAAGTTGAATATTAATTGCCGAGTAGTACCTGATATATTACTTTTAGTTTTTTTTTGTTGCATGTAGTCATCAAAATCATTTCCAAGATATAAGTTGGTTTCTGAAACAAGATTTCTGCATTTTAATATTTATTTGAAAATACAGGGAATACGCAAAATTGAACAGAGACGAACCTTTTATAAGCAAGAATACACGTCACCTTATTGGCATAGAACTATGACGTTATACATATATATTCTTATACTATCAAACAATTTCCGGAGTAAATAAAGGTTAATAGTTGAAATTATAAAATCCAGAAATGGAAAGGTTATGCGAGCAATTATTGCGCACGTACCGGCATTGGTTACCTCACCATCTTCTGTGTAAGTACACAACAACGAAAATACAGTAAAATTACCGTTCTTTTCCAGTAATTATACATCTTGATATTGCCCTGTAGGCACGGGCTTTAGAATACTCCTAACTCTAGAATACTTCTGCGTCTCCTAAGCGCCAAATATAAATGATGCAAAGAAGTGGTAGATTAGTTTGCCATCGTCCAGTGGAGATACCACTCACTGCACTTTACCTTGGTGGTTCAGTTAAGTTTAGAAAGTTTTCCGCTTAGAGTGCAGTTGCTGGTACTACATCTTTCAGTAGCTCTTTGATAATAAGTGGCCGTTAGCTGGTTCCTTTTAGGCGCTGCTTCTGTTCTAGCTCCAGAGTGAATTTCAATAAAAAAAAAGATAACGATAAATCAAATTATAAAATCGACTTTTAGGGCCAAATATAGGACATAGATAAATGTACCGAACGGAGAGATTCATTTCTTGATTTGACATTTTCTTGATTTTGATACTGTTTTGTTTGAGGGCGTTTCGTGTAGTCGTCCTTAAATGTAACATTTTATTTTATGAAATAAAATTTCTGCTTTGTTTGGCCTGTACGTAAAGATCGGGTTCGATCAAATCCACCATTTTTCGAAATCATGTGATCTTGAATATTCCTATTAGTAATATTACAAAATGTTGCAAGTATAGAGATGGAATTTCGAATTCAATATTTTCTTGCTTTATATAATATGTGATATTTGAAATGAACTTTTTAACCAATAAGCAAAAACACGTTGTGATTTTGTAATCTTTGATCGAATGACGCAATTTTTGAGAAAATAAATATTACCAAAAATTTTCATGAATTTTATTTTCTTTAAAATGAAATGACGTAAAATAAGTCTAGTATACGTAACATTACTCAGCATTTGCAGTTATTTGTTTAGATATTAAGTTATTTTTGTCAATTTTTAAAAATAGAATTAACCAAAATAAGATTTGTATAGTAAATTTTATTTAGGCCAAACATCACTGCAAATGTCATATATTGTGAAAAACATGACGTTTTTGGCATTTATTCCATACTATTTGATATATAAGAATGGGAGTTCAAATGTTTGTATTAAAAGTCAGCAGTGTATATATCAGTCAGAGAATAATTACCCAAATATGTTTTTTCAAGCATGCGTTGTCGATGAGCGGTCTATTTGTGTCTCATGTGCAACAAAGTAAAATTTGTGATCCGTATATGGGATGTATTTTTTGAACTTTTTGACATAACATTGGCTTATTTTTAGCTGTTTCAGACTGTTTGGAGTTTTAATATCATCTATGATGTATAAAATAATACACATCCAAAAATAAATAACATTATTTTAAACTCTTTTATTTTTCTCTAAATACCTATCATTATCAATTGAAAAAGCCTTTCGAGACCGAAATCGGATATCCTGCTATATATGACCAACATAATTCCAATGTACCTTGTTATCGTGCGATAAAGGGATAATCCCTGAATAAAATGATTGGGCATGTGTTGGGCAATTTTCTTTATAAGTACACTTCATAACACCCATGCATTTGGAAAAATAACGACAAAAGTGGTCTTTTCGGAGCAGAAAATGATATATTGGTTTACTTTTAGACTTAACACAACCGACTGCTTGTGCTATATAATTTAATTTCCTATTCGCGTTTGCCATGTCTACTCAATTTAGTGAACTACCCAAGTATAGATAATGTCATAATGTCATATTTCCCAAAAATCTGGGAGGGCAACAACCAAAATTGGTGCGCCGATAGGCTCTTGCTTTAAAGGCTGTGTTCATTTGCGAAAATAGTTCCAAGTTCAATTTATTATATATAGAACTGATTTTAGATTTGGCACTTATTCAGAGCATTCGACAGGTCATCAGGTATTACCAAAATCTCCGCCAATCCAGATCCACGATTAGGTCTAATTGAAATTGTTTCTAGAAACATAACCCACAACCTCTATAACTGCCTGAACATAATTTCGCGAAAACACAACTCTGAACATACTTCACCACTGTGAAAATATGCTTTTGCCCTCTAAAGTTTTTTGTTTACATGGAGATTGTGACGTAGGTAGAATAGCCATATACACTATGTTTTTTCGTATATTTGAAATACTAAGCATAGATTAAAAAAATATCTACAAACAATTAGATTCAAAACAAGTTATATACAACAATATACAGAGTCTATAGATGACGACGTTAATCTTGTAATAAATTTTTGTACTGTTTTTTGCCACAAATATTACTTGCAATTGTGATACTAGTTAAAAAGACAAATAACAGAAAATGGTTCAAAGATGCCGCATATTTCCGAATATACTGCAGTGCCATATTTATATATTTATGATGTGTGTTAAGTTGAGATAGCGACTGGATAATCCTTAATATGTGAGAAATTATATTTCAGCAAAAACTTCTCTATATCTTAGGACCATCGTGTCTTATCGAAACAGGTCCTTGTTCAGCGTAAACTACTAAAAATATAATTCACACAGTTGCATCCGTCATTGGTTTACACCCCGTTAGGTAATATGTATTCATTTTTGCCAAATGTAGAATTAAATTAAATATGACATAATTTACCTATAAAACACCCCTCAAAGCGGAAATAATTGCACGGCTTCATCAATAATCATTATATTATAAGTTGATGTGAATTTATCAGTCGTTTCGATAAATGCTTAGAAAAATATTACTTGATAATCAATTAAATTTGTTTCAAAAACTTTATCTGATTTCTATACCTTTAAAAATTCTCTCATAAAAAATCTGCTAAAAACTGAATAATGAATTATCAATTTGCGTTTTTTTGCGGTGATAGTAGTTTAACAAAGCAACAATATGCTTTCGCATCAATATTTGAAACGCTGATAATCACAATGATGAGTTGCAATTTTGCAAAGTGGCCTATTTTTCGAATATGTGTGAAGTAAAAATGATTTGTTGGGTATTATACAATATTTGAAGTAGTCAAAGAATGACTAGTTGGTTCTTGTAAAAATCGTTCTGTTCCCGAAATAATTGTATTTTTAGTAAACCACAAACAACAAAGTTTCCCACATGTGAAATCGAGCTTGAACTAAATCAGCTGTTTTCTATTAATTAATTACTTTTATTTAATCCGTACTAATTATTGGAATGAAATAGTTCTTTGTTTGCATCAAATATTTATTGTATTCATCAAATTCATTTAAGAAGTGGTAGATGATTCTACTTTCACCTAAGACAGATATTATTTGCTACATTTTAGCATATAGGTTCAGATATTTTTGGAATGTTTTTTAATTGAAGTGCAGATGTCGCTACTACATTTTGCATAGGCTCTTTATTAAATCAATGACCTTGGAAATTTGTACATTAGTGAGAAAGGTGTTTTGGCACAGAGCGATTATTTCCATAAAAAAAAATCGTGATCATGAATTCTACGTTTAGATTCAAGATTTGAATCAATTTGGATTTCCAATTCGAGTTATTCGAATTATTTTACACGTAAATGATATGAAATTGAAAATTTGTTTATTCAAATGGCTACTCACGATATACCAATACGCTAAAAAATACAAAATAACCATTTATATATAACATATGAACCCGAAACCTCGTTATTTCCAAACTTTATCTAGGTCTCTCATCTGTTTTATCTAAATTTCATTTCACATTTTCATTTATCACATCCACTTAATCATATATCCACCCAATTCCACGTATTCTTGAGAGCAATTTTCCCAAACATTTCTTATGCAACGTTTATTTCCACGGACATATATATTGTCTAAGGGCATTGTGTGAAAATATGTTCTTGATGTAAAAATAAAGACATAAGTTTGTTTTATTGAAATAGAAATAGTTTTACAATCAGTCTGTATAAAATTAAAACGGAATTGATGAGGTATTTATGTGCAGTAAATCAAGTGCTCTATTTAATCCCGACAGGATATTTTAAAATAGAAGTTTTCGTATTTTTATTGAAACAATTTTCTTCCACACTCTTCAACTTCAATGATTCAAGATGAACCAGCATGATATAGTGCAGTGTACAATTTGCACTATGATCATATGCTCTTTTTTGTTTTCTTTTACTCGTCTCGTACAGCAATTAAGCTCATCGAATTTAATGCCCGTACAAGCAGGTCATTAAATTGAGATAACTACACTGTAACAAAAGTACAATCAATTGCAGAGCCACATGCAGTAATTGTATATTTCCAAAGTTAAGAAAAACATGTTGATGAGAATTATGCCAATTTTGGGGTGTTGCTGGACCGCACCTTCGTCGTGCGTTCCATCAATACCCCATATTCGTCGAAAAAAGTCAATTTTGAATTTTTTTCAATACCGCAAAGACAATTACTGTCAAAGACCAATGATTTTTTTGCATTTTTTGTTACAGTGTTTTTCTATTGACTTTAATAGTATTCACAGAATTTGCAACTATTCAATGGACTGTAATTTTATATCTGGTAAGACTTCTGGAGTGTTTTTTTTTAATAGAATACAGTTGACGGCAATATATTTTCAAGTAGCTCTTTGTCAAATGAATTATCGTTAGTATGTTTCTTTTGGGCGCTGCTTCCGGCCTTGCGGAGATCTAACTCCAATAAAAAAGTGGTTCATGCTTGACGTAACCAAATCTTCTGATTACCTGTTACCATTGTTTTGTTCTGTATAATTATGACATCATGACATCAGTACGTGTGAAAATTCAAACTATTAGTTTCACCAGTAATTGTAGATCATTTATCATTAAATACTTTCAAGATTCAAGATTCAAGATTCTGCGTCTGACTAACACCATTTATCCGTTGCCAAATGTTAAATGCAGCAATTAATATTTTTCCAACAAAAATTTTTTGTAAATTAAAGCCTTGGTCAATTCACACATTCCTTCGAAAATAAAAAGAATCTGTATGGTTTTGCCACATTTTGAATAATAGAAAATTATAGAAACTTGGATGTTATGGGTCATTACTTGAAAATTTCAAACCATTATTTAAAAAACATAGAAAAATATGTACGGAATTATATAAACGAATGGGGCTGGGGATTTATCGCCTCTTTCATATTCCATAATTGGCATAATTATAATAATACTTATATACTAAGCAGTGATTTGGCATTGTTAGGTTTTGCTTAATGGTATGATACAAAAAAATTATTTATATTCTCTATGTGATACTTAGAATTCATTGTTTCAAAACACCTGATTCAGAAAACCACAACCACACAATGGATGACAAATTATAGGAACTCTACTAAGAATTATTCCGAGTGACTGGTGCTACCTAGTATTATAATATGTTGTGTATAAAGAAGCTTTGTCTTGTTTACGATCCACTCAAATATTACCAAGTTATGTAACCATATTCCGGTAAAACTTTGTTACCTCGGAGAAAGATATTTAATTTGGTATAATTTGCGACCATCAAAACTCAACGCGCGATGGCAGTTTCTATCTCGTTATGCATACTATCAGTTTTAAATTTCATAACTTTTACCGAATTCTTAGTTTTCGGAAGTATTTTGTCAGCTCTTTGACGTCATTGTCAATCGTTTTAGGATTGAAAAGTGATTCGATATCTTATTTATCCCAAGATAATCTCCCATTAGGCTATTTGACATTGAATGTACTGAAAAAAGAGAACATTTCTGTATTAATATATTTTTCTCCACATCCTCCAAACTTGCCTACGAATAGTGCCCATAAGATTGTTATTCAGACAAAATCTTTTTCAAATTATATTAGATGTCACAAGATGAGTATTTCTAAATGTTTTATTTTAGAAATACGGTTTGAATGACACTATGTTTAGCGATCTATAGTTGACCCCAATGTAAAGATGGAGGGAAAAATGAAATATGAAGTTGTAATATCATATGTCCCAAAATATTGGAAAGGCAAGCACCAAAATTGTTGCGCTGGTAGGATCTTGCTGTGTTCATTTTCCAATTTAGTACCAAGTATAAATTAATATATATAGAACTGCTTATATATTTAGGACTTACAGCATTCAGCTGGTCATCCTATTTATGAAGCGAGAGTCTGTGTACGGCGCCTGTAATAGGTTGCGCAGAAAAAAATCAGCTATTACGTGAAACTCAGTCAATAAAGATCTAAAGGTTCGGATTGAATTTGTTTCTAGAACCATAACTTTATAAGTTCATTGTTTACATCCAGATTATGACGTAAGTTGACGAGCCGTATACAAAATGTTTTTTTCGTATATTCAAAATACAGAACAAAGTTGAAAAGACATTCCGATATATGTGGGTAATATCTGTATAATACTCCCACCATTGTTATTTAGTAAATTATACTCTCAATGGATAATCCCTATATTAATATGGTTTTTGAAAAATGATTTCAGATTTTATAAAATTGTTTAAGCTCGCATGTATTGTTCCAAGTTCATACGTTCAGGAAACTAATACTTGTTCAAGCTCAATTCATCGATAAAATATCAGAAACATAGATATACATTCTCTATAAAAACCCTTTGTAACATTTCGCAAAGATAAAATTATTTAAAACTTATTTTTCTAATACACTAGGTATGTTCTGCGATACTATATTTTATGCGCATGTTTTTGATATGTCCACTTTTTAATTAAATGTTTTCTAAATATGTAATTTTGTTTTAATGAAAATAAATCTCATTTTCTCACGAGGTAAATCTAAAGTACTCAACACTAATTGATATGGAATTAGGGTTCAAATTACTCATTACTAATTGTAAGCGTAAACAGAATGACATCACTAGAATAGGGCTGAAGGTTTATAAAAAAGAAAAAACACCTCTACTAATATTTAGATTCGAAGCAACTTAATGTTTGAAGTCCATAGTTGACAATATTAATCTTATAACCAATTCTTGTACTTTTTTGGCACAAATAATAATTGCCGTCTGTGAATCTAGAGAAAATGATAAATAACAGTATATGTTTCAACGATGCAGCATATTATCGAATATACTGCAGTTCTCACATTTGTAAGGCCGAAATCATTAATCATGACATGATTGAGTTGAGATGGCGACTGGAAAACCCCAATATGCGTAAACATGTAATTCATCAAAAATAATTTTATTTCAAGATCGTCATGTTTTATTGAAATAGGGTCTTGTTCAGTGTGAACCACTCAAAGGAGTGACTAGAAAAAATAGAAGTCAAGTCATGAAGTTGCATTCTCAAGTGCCGTATAAGGTAAAATGTGGAATTAATTTAAATATGACATAATTCAGCATATAAAACGCCCCTCAAAGCGGAAATGATTTTACGGGCGCACCACTGTTATTACAATTATTATAAGATGATGTCATTTATTAGCCGCTTAGATAAGTACTTCGGAAATGGAATCTCGTCAGATTCCTATATCTTCAAAGAATCTATAACATTGATAAAAAATATGCTAAAAACTGAACAATAAATATGGGAAACAGAAGTTTACTCTGCCAAGCATGTGCCACAGATGAATCTCACCTAGCCGGCGCGTTCCATCAGTGACGTATACTAAGCAAAATAAGACAGAAGAGAAATTTTCTGTGGTGATAGTAGTTCAACAAAACAACAGAATGCTTTTTCGTTCTTTTTAAAATCGTAATAACAACAATGTTAAGTTGCAATTTTGCATACTGGCCTATTTTTTCAGTATTTATCCGCGGAAGTATCTCCCGTTCTTTTCTAATCAAGGGACTGCTAGTTGAATTTATTCAGGCACTGTCCGCCCCTACACTGTAAACAAAGTACAGTGAATTTTGTGGTCATTCACAGGAATTGCATATTCGCCTGTATCGCCTGGAATTTTTTTTATATATATATATTGAAAAAACTTGTTTATTTTTTCCTGTCTTGCGCGTAAACGAGGTAAAATGTAAAATTGGTTATTCATATTGTTAGTTCCAATACCAATAACCTAAGAAGTCAAACGTAATGAATGTATATTTTCTAACAGTAAAATTGGAAAAAATTTAATAAACAGAAACTTATATTTTACTGTCAATATACTCTTGATTAACATCATGTAAAATTAACCTTTGTGGTAACATTGTCACGAGATTATGAGCCATAACAATAATCAATTTTTTGTTGAAAAAAGTATAATTCAATACACTTATAAAAGCAATACTAAAAAGTAGTAAAGTGAGTGGTGCCAACAACAGTATTCATATTATATCCCAAATATATATGTTGGGGATATATACGATCTAACGTGAAAAATGAAGTCATAAATTTATTTTATCTAAAAAAAAATTACTGATTGTTTTAAAATTATCCTGTACAAAATAATGATGTAATCGAGAAAGCATTATATTTCAAAATCTGCTGTAAAACAAGTGCTTAATTCAATCCCGACAGTATACCAAAATTTAATTTTTATCATATTGAAATGTATAAAATAGAAATTTTTGTAATTGTTTAGGTAAATTTGTCTTCAATACCCCTTCACTTGGGTTGTTGATTAAAATTCATTTAATAACAATATAATATTCTGCATGCAACTACTAAGTTAGAAACCGTTTTAACCCAATCAAGCTTTATGTGCACATTTACATATGGATAGTTTTTAAAATTATATGAACTCCTTATTCATGTAAAATAACGGCGTTGATTTGCTGATGGATTTTATTTCTTCCAAAAGATCAATAAACGTTTTTGAAATAAATAATTCGAGCAGAAATAAATTGAAGAGGGATATAAATGAACCACCAATTAAGTGTAGTATACAAGTGGTGTCTGATCTGTTTATCTGTCTTTTTTTCTTCTTTTCAGAAGTTGCTGGAAATACATTCCAGGCTGCTTGTTGCTATATAAGTCCCCGTTAGTATATTCTTTTAAGCACTTCTTCCAGCCTTGTAGAAATCTAATTTCAATAAAAGATATTTCATGCTTGACGCAACTAAATGTTCTGATTGCCTATTACCAATGCTTACCATTGTTTTGTGTGATTATTGCAATGGTATGGTATGTTTGTACGTGTGGAAATTTAAATAATCAGTTTCACGAGTAATTGCAGATTATTTACAGTTAAGTACTTTTTCAAGATTCTGCGACTGGCTGACACCAATTATTCGTTGCCAAATGTTAAATGCAGCAATTATTATGTATTCAAGGAATTATTTTGGCAAATTGAAGTCATATGATAAATGAACGCATTCATTTGAAAATGAAATACTTCTAAAATGACGATGTCACCTTTGTAAATAATGACAAAGCATAGAAACTTGGATTGATACATGTAATGGATCATTACTTGTAAAATTATAAATCATTTTCGAAAAAACCTAAAAAATAATAGGTTTCATAAAATATGCGAAATTTATATAAACGAATTGGGAAGTTAGTTTTCACCTCTTTCGTACCCACAATTCGTATAATTATAATAATACTGATATACTAAGCACTGATTGTGCGTTGTTAAGTTTTTCACAATGGTACATTACAAATATTTTAATTATATTCTATATGAAATATTGTTTTGTAGCACACAATCATAATACCACAAATAAGATCAAATTATCATTTCCTTCTTAGCTTTACACCACGGTGGTATTGTTCAAATAAATATAAGCTTCATTCAGTTCCAAACGGAATTAAATCCTCAAAAGAAATGACAAAATTAATAGAAACTGTATTAAGTGACTGCTACTGCCTAGTATTAGAATATTTATCAATACAGGCAGCTTTGTCTTGTTTACGATCAACATATTTCAGGTTCCATCACCATGTGTAGGAAATGCAAAGGGTTGTCTCCGAAACAAGATATTTAATTTGGTATAATTTGCGACCATCAAAACTCAACGCGCGATGGCAGTTCCTGTCCCGTTATGAAAACTATTGGTTTCAAATTCCATAATTTTAACCAAATTCTAAGTTTTTGGGAACTGTTCGACAGCTCTTTGACGTCATAGTCAATCGTTTGTTTGTGGAGGGGAGGAAGATGATTCGATATCTGGTTTACCGCAAGATTATCTCATATTAGGCTATTTAGCATCGTTTGGATGCACTGGAAAAGAATGTCATTATATCGACTTGATAGACATTATGTTAGCGATCTAAAGTTGACCTCAATGTTAATATGCATAAATAGGATATTTAGCCGAAGTGATTGGAATTAACAGAAAACTTTTAGTTCCATTCTGCGTGAGAACTTATTTCATTGTTTTCCCCATTGGATACGTAATTTTCCCCCTAACTTCTCTAGAGTGATGAGTTCAAAAACATAAAACTTCAAAAAATCATATTTCTAAATAGAATATATAATTACACAATCCATTATTGCCGATACACTACCCAAGGATATTGAACCTTCTACGTTATTTCAATTTTTGGGAACATTTTTTATGAAATCACAATAAAATTTGCAATGATAATTGATTGGTGGAAATCCTGTTGGCATTGCAGGTTGAAGAGGAAGTTGGGTTCGAGTTCCCGCGAGTCCGGCTTGTTAATACACGCCCATCACCCAGGGTGTGAAAACTTATGTAGCCTAAGCCAAACAGGAAAGATCATACCTTGCAACAACACTAACCCTGTCCATCTAGAAAGGCCCGCTGGTACTGGGCCTTCTTTAGAGTGCTCTACTTCGAGGAGTGGTGCTGTTAACTAAATGCAGGAGATAAAAATAAAAATCGAAATCGCAAATCATAAAGTTTTCTTCTAATAACGGTCAACAGGCTAATCGCGCAGTCAGTGATCAATACCCTCTATACTGAATATGATTTTCTAAATATTAACTCATTGGGATGATTCATGCAGAAACTAGCTACATTTTTACAAAAAATATTAAGATGAATGGCCAATTATAATTCCTGCCGGCAAAAAGCAACTCAAACAATTGCTCGTTTATGGGATTAACCCTGAAAAGTTCACAGAATGATTTTTTCATCAGATTCAATCCGTAGATTGTTTTTATGTAATTTCATATCGTGAACACGAAAAAACGTAGGTAAGATTTAATCTTCTGGGGCCAATTTTATAACATGTAATCGAATACCATCCGTTCACATCGAAAATAAAATGAAAGTATGTAGTATATAATTTTCTTTCTATTTTTATTTCAAAACTAGGTAAAAATAGAATAATATTTTTCATTAAAAATAGCGATAGATTTGCATGTTTATTTTTCAAAAGTGTTACAACAAAGGTTGAATTGACATTTTTGATGTACAGAGTTTTTCAAACCTATGAATATAACGTACTACATACAGAATATAATTGGAATATTTGTAATAATACCATTGTGCAAAACCAAACAGTGTACAATGAATGCTCGGTACATGAGCATTATCTTACATTAATTACGCTAATTGGAGTAATATTAAAAGGATGATATCGCCAGGCTCCATGTATTTTTTCTATATAAGTTTCTATAATTTTTCTTTATTCGAAATGGGGAAACAACATTTAGAAATTTTTTAATTGTGAATGAATGTGTGCATTGATCATACAAGGTTTTAATTTACAAAATAAATTCTTTGAATACAAAATAATTGCTACATTCAGCATTTGGCAAAACATAAACTGTGTACTTGTGAAGCTTTTTCAAAATTTCCAACATAATGATGCCATTGCAGCAATACACAAAACAATGCAATGGTAAGAGGTGGTCAGAAGATTAAGTTGAATCAATTATGAAGCACTAATAGGGGACGATCTTAATTATGAAAAGCAACTTCCTAGCAGGACAGATGCTCTATCAGAAATTTCGTCTTGTCAAACATGAATCACAGATGTTCACATCAATGATCCATACTTAACAAAACATATTTATTTAGAAGATCTTTTCCTGAATGAGATATCACTCACCGCACTTAATCAGAATGTTTATGTTTAAAGCATTTATTTGACTGATTTTAATTTTTTTTTCAAAAAACCTGATTTCAAAATCAATTTGTCATTACTCAAAAAAAAGGTGATTTTTATCTTAATTGTTATACATGAGTTTGTTTTGTTAAAACTAGTGATAGGTGACATGCACACAACTTTAATAGGAAATCGCAATCTGTTGTTAATTGAATGTCTGGATTTGAAATACAGAAAGTATAATAAATAAATGAACAAAAATTCAAGTTGGAATACAGGAAGAAAATTGATCTAATAAAATTTTTAAACTTTTTATTTTGTTAGAAAAACATCAGTTTTATGATTCAGGCTCAACAAAACATATTTGGCCGAAATATGCAAACAACTTTACTTAGAAATACTAAAAAAAAATTTACGAATTTTTACAGCTTTATTATGTTTAATATTGCAATGTAGTTCCATGGGAACTGCTGATTTACTCTGTATCGAAAGTATCTAAACATATTCATCATACTCTTGTGTCACACGTGGCATGCAATTAACTGACTAGTGACAAATTATTTGTAAAATTTGCAACATACGAATGAAGCATACCTTTGTTGAAAAGAACAATTATATATTTCTTCATTTTGCACTCAGGTGTTCTGATTTTTAAATGTCTGAGAAAATTTAATAAAAAATATATCGTTATATTGATGAAAAGTTTCAATAAATTGTTTGCTAAAACCAGTCAGTAATACTTTGAACGCATATATTTTTATTAGACCTAATACACTGAAAGATCTTGCCACCGAGGCTTGGCCATTTGTACCTCATGCTTAACAAAATAAAGTTTTTTAACGTGGAAACTTTTTGTTGTATAATATCGAATCACAGAGATGAATATTCAAATCGAATCGAATTTGAATCACGATTGCAAAAGTTCTAACCAATAACGTGCTGAAACTAGTTTTCCAGAAAACGTTTTATTAGTAATTTACAAAATGGCGTTAATGGCCAAAATATTTGATGCAGACAAGAATTATTCCATCCCAATAATTAACGGATTAAATGAAAGTAATTACTAGGAAACAGCTACAGCTGACTTGGTTCAAACTCAGTTTCACATGTCGAAAAGTTTTTACAAGTTGTGGTTTGCTGAAAGAGCAATTAATTTGTGACAGAAACTTTCTTTACAAGAGCTATCTACGTCATTCCATCTGAGTTTCTTGATGAATTTGAGAAAGAAATGAAACAAATATTAAATTACAGAAGAGATAAAAAAAAGTTAAAAATACATACATAAAAAAGAAAATGAATGAAAATACTGAAAAACGGGTTTGTACAAAAACGTCCAACTCAAAATTCTGATTATAATCTGATTATCTAAGCATGTTTTGTTGAGTATAGGTCATTGATGGATGGCGCCGTCTAGGTGCGGTCAATCTGTGGCACTTGCTTGTCAAAATATTTGTTCAATTTTTAACATCGTTGTTATCAAAGTTAGATTCTTCAAAGATATATATATATATATATATATATATGATATTGATTTACGTTTCAGCGCAAATTTTATCGTTTATGATGTAATATTTTTCTAAGCACTTAACGAAGCGGCTGATAAGTGACATCATACAATATTACAATAATTATTGGTGCGACCGTGAAATTATTTCCGCTTTGAGAGGCATTTTATGAATTATGTCATGTGAATATTAATTCTGCATTTGGCAAAAATGAATTATTATTACCTTATATGGTGTAAATCAATGAAGAGTAAAATCTATGTCGAATGCTTTTAATATGTCATTACATTGATCTATCTAATAATTTCCAGTAAAGTCTAAATTGCCAACTCCACAGCTATTTTTATTAATAATATTGAAATCTATAAGAGAAATTGAAATCTACCTCAAGAGTTTGACATGTTGAAACCACAAGTTTTGTTTAATGGCTGTATTAACACTATCGGAAAATTTCCGTAGCAATATCTTTTGCTAGGTATGGCGCATGCTTGGCAGAATAAAATTTCTGATTGGAAAAAATAATTCCAAAATTAATAATAATAATTATACGTTATCTAACAAGCGTTTGTTCCTGTGACCGATTTTACGATCGTTAGGAATAATATTGGAGAATAATATAATCACAAGCAATGAAAGAAAACGTTTGCTTTCACTGCTTGTGCTTTTTTTATTTTCTAACATGAATATATCTAGTGGCAAAAACTCGCCATTATGAATAATGCTTGACTTTGGTTCGATTCGAGTGATATTCAGTGACAAAATTACAAAAAATACAATTTCATATATTCTATATATCTAAAACTCGAAACAGCTTTTGTCAAAAAAATTCAAGTTAAATAAAGGCTGTTAATAGACGCATCTTTAGCGGGGAGTTCTATCACAATTGTATCAATTGTATTTAGCCGCAAAAATTGGTTTTAATCGACATTACAAAGTAAAATTGCCGAAAAAGAATGTGTGGTTACAATTTTATTACTTAAACAGAATCAATAGAAAATGGCCTGTACGCAATAATTGCTCGCACAAACTTTCCATTTTTCATTTTGTAATTTTAACTTCTAGCTTTATTTGCTTCTGGAAATTGCGTTGAAAAAAAAATAGTCATTGCCATTCTATGGCGGCATATATGACGTCATAGTTCTATGGCAACGAAATGACGTATTTTTCAGCTTATAAAAAGTTCTTTGAAATTCTTAACTAACTTTTGCATATTCCCTGAAGTTTCCAAATAATTGATTTTTAAAGAGTCAAGGAATTGGAGAAAATTGGTTTTTGAAAATACAATTTTAAATTTAATTTTGACATATCGAATAGAGTTATATATTTTATCAGGTACCATCATGCTAATAAACTAGATGCGATGGATATTCTTGACCGCAATATTCAAAAATTAATATTTCCATCCAATCAGATTTTTTGGACCACTAAAACTGTAAAAGCTAGTTACTAACAATAATTTTCATTTAAAATAATTTACAGTTTAAAATTCCCAAAAAGATTAATATTAAGAATATTTTCTAGATATTGAAGTATTTCTACTCAATAGGTTGATAGACATTATCTTTAAAATAGACCCGGTCTTTTTTCGAATATTTGTCAACTTAAACAACGCCGAATTGAGCATTCAAACATAAAGATTATTAGCTTCCTAAACACACTGTAGCGAAAACGCAGTACATTCATCGAACTTTAATAATAATATTACTTAGCAGTATTGAAATAAATCTATGAAAATTACCTTTTGGGCCAATTATTGGCTACTCATGGAAAACGTCTCAGTTGTCTGCTATTTTATGATATGTTTTATCCATTCTACTTCACCAACACACTGGTATCACATTAGATCGTTTATTGACAGAAATATAAAAAAACAGTACAAAAGTAAATAAATCGATAAAAATAAAAACAAATAAATAAATATGAAGAAGAATAAATATCACGTAGGAAACAATGGTAATAAAAATACAGTTCCAAATATAGAGTGAAAACAGTGGAAAAGAAAAATTCCTATTTAATCAAAAATCAGTTTTTTAATTTATTTATTTTTTGAATATTCTTGCAAATACGGCACTATGCTCCTTTAGGAAATGCTTGACAAAGAAATTGATTGATCGTTCTTAACCGATTAAGGAAAAGTGAGGAACATAGCCTAAATAAAAAAAAACGTAGAAACATTACATAATCAGCCTCTTTGTCTAATAACTTTATTATTAATGTCACTTATATCAATTTGAATTTTTGACAATTGCATATGAAATTCGCTTATTTTTGACAAGCCCTTTGGTTCGATAGGGGATGAGGTGTGGTTGTTGACCGCAATCGCCGCATTCATTTTCTGTGAGAAATGTGTAACATCACCGGTCTCGGTTGGATCCATTACCAACACATTCACACTGAAAGGAGAATTTTTCTTCATATTTTCAGGATAAGATATTTCTGTAACTGATCGAAATCCATTTTTTTGATGAAAACGAACCGCTTGTTGACTGTGACTTATCATAAATAACATTGGTGACTTTGTGGATTTTACAATTGCTGACTTTTTATTACTTGGTTGAGTTTTCACTTCATTGTTATTTTTTTCAACTTCATTAGAAGGATATGGAATCGGGGGTGATCGACGTGTCAATAGTGCAAGGCTATGTAAAAGTTTTACCAAATAACCAGAGGTATTTGACTTCTCAGAAAGTCTTTGAACAATTGATTTTACTTTCTCTTCAGTTTTCTTTGCTTCAAGTTGCTCATTTAATTTCTTCTTTTCAATATCGTTTATTATTCTCAGACACTCAGGAAAACTCATACTTCCGCACCCTTTTCCTGCATACTTTGGATCAACCGCACAAAATATTCCATTCCACAACGGTACTTTAGTTGAACATACATGTTTTGATATATTTTCATATTCCCATTCTTCATATCTGAATACAAAGATAGATAATTGTTAGTTTTAAACCTTTTAGTGCAATCATGTTTTTTTTTTAAATTCACTCCAAGGGCGTAAGCAGTATGCCTTTAATAAACCAAACAACTTCTATTAGAATTTTGTGTGTAGTATAAGCCACATGAAATGCCAACGCCATCATCATCTCCTAGCATTCTTTTTTATTCACTATGCGCAGAGCCAGAACAAGCAATTTAAAAAAGTAACGATAGTCATTTATTAAATACGCAAAAAAGCTGTCAGAGGAATTCTAAATCTTGCAAATAATTACATTGATTGGATATCATAGAAGCATATCGAGCGCGAAACTTACTTTTCCATTCTTTTAAATGCTTCAACATCAACTTCTTTCAAATAATATTTTTCATATGCTTCCCAAAAATCTTCATCTTTTTCACATTCCCATCCTCCATGATGTTGAGATGGAGGAACGATTATTACCCCTCCGATTATTTTGTTATAAAATGGGAAGAAACATTTTATGAGTTCAAAATTTCCAAAATTGCAAATTTTTTGAAACACAGAAATAGAAATATGTATTATATATACTCACGTTTTCTTTTAGTTTTCCGACCAAAAGAATCGAGTTTCCGTTACGCACAGTGACGTCATAAATTGCTTCCAAATATCTTCTTAAAAATTCTGGTCTTGTTTGTATGTTTGGTATTAAGTATTTATACAGAGAATAATGATGAAATGCTCGAACAAAACATTCTCTGACTTCAGTCCAATCTTCTTCACCACGTGATAATTCAACTTGAATTTTGCTGAAATGGAACAAGAAAATTAAATTATAAAAAAATGTAAGATTAAAAACAATGTAAAATGTAAAATCTTGAAGCATAACATTCACTACTATATTTTCATATCCTACTTCAGTGCTGTACTTACTCATTTCTTTTGTCAAGCATGAGCCACAGATAGACGGTGCGACCCATCAGTGACAAATGCTTTACAAAACATGTTGAAATTTTCCCTTGGAAAAACATGTATTGTCGTGGGCGCGGTGACCAACGATATCTGCCGCAAACTCATAGCTTTCCAGTGAATTGGTAAAATATCCTTCAATGCTTAGTAAATTTCGATAACAAAAAATCAATAGAAAAATGAATGTAGAAAAATAATACTATAACAAACATACCTACTCATCTTATTGCAGTCAAATGCCTTGCTTTCCAATGCTAAAATAATATGCTTCAATTTTGCAGAACCAAATTTATTTGTCGCGATAATAAATTCCAAATATTGTCACGTTTTAATGTGTAGCTTTCATTCACGCAACAGGAGTTGAGTAATGCTTCGAATGGAATTACCGGTACTTATATATAGAGCGATCGAGTGATTCATTTTCATTCTTTTTTTCCTAAAAAACTAAATGTTGTTGCAAACGTATACTTTAATGTTTTCGCAGATTTTTTTGTTACGTGTGGTCACGCATTTATTTTCAATTTTGTGGAAGTCTCTGTTTTACTAATAATTCAGTCGAACAACAATGAGTGGTTCATCCGTGGCTCTTGCTTGTTAAAATGCATCCTTCAACTGGCAATAGCACTTTATAATCCTTTTTGTACATTATCAAACGTCTTTGTGTTTTGGTCACAATCTTTTGATTTTGGCAAAGTAAGTTGAGGATCTTATATTCAAGTCCCTGTACGTACGGTTCGATGAATATTTGGCCACATAACCATACATTACTGTCGCATCTTGAAGTTTCTCAAATGTTTTGTCGTTTTACCATATAAACTCAATTAAGTCTTTTCAATTTACCTTTTCCGTATGGGTATCACTAGAGCTTTGTATTTTAAATTTGGCCTATCTTTAATACTTAGTTGACTTTTCACTTCATTGTTATTTTTGTCAACTTTATTGGTTGGAAGGATATGGAATCGAGCGTGATCGGTTTTTATAAAGTAAAACATTTACATGCAAATAGGTAATTATAAGTCAGAGTAGCACGCTATTTCTACAGAAAAAAACGATTGGACAATTGCATTGCAAAACATGCGTCTATCCCAATCCAAAAATATCTTGCCATCATTTGTTAAGTATGTGTCACTGATGGATCGCGTCGATGAGACGCGGTCCATCCGTGACGCATGCTTGACAAAATAAAATTCCTGGAATAGGAATGCAACTATTAGAGGTGCGTGTTTGAGAAACTATGTGTGAGATTTGGAGTAGGAACTAATGCATTTGCTCAATTATTTTACTTCGTGAGACTTGACACACTAATGTGAAGCGCCGAGAAGGCGCGCTATAATTGTGAAACTGGCCTAAAACTTATCCAAAAGCGTATACGAAGTTTGAATTTTTACCCTCAAAATATGAGTTATGCTCTCAGACTGCATGATAATAATAAACATAGTAAGAGGCGTTTTATTGTAAAACGATGTTGTTAAATAAAATTATCTCGTTAAGTCTGACTGAAGTTAAAATTGGTCAATCAAATTTTCACGCTGTGATAAAACTAAAATATCCTCTTTGTAATGTTGCCAGAAAAAAACTCGAAGGTCAGTATTTCTCATATGAAATTAATTTACGTCAGTTCGCTGTTTTCCGGAAATTAGGTAATACGTTATATCCGATTCACATTTATCGGTGTGAAGGTATAATTATATAATATTATATATAATTAAGTTCACAAGTTACATACTTAAATCTGCAAACTCTATCAAATTTTATCAAACTCAATGTTATGATATGAATTGAGCATTGAAATTGTGTTACGTCATATTTAGCTATTGGTATTTAAAGTTCAAATTATGATAATGTTTAAGAAAATCGAACAACAATTTGTTGTCTATGCTTGTGAGACATAAAGTGGATTACGCCGACGAAGCGACGTCCAGCTATGACTCGCGGTATATTAAGTATATATTGCATATATTCGGGGAAAAGTCACTTATAGCGAAAAGGTAAGACAATAAACTGTAATTTGCAGTTTGTAAAGATTAGAATAGTATTTTTATGTATATTCTTCATTTAGGATCATTTTTATTTTTTTTCACTTTGCTCATTTTATCTTAACACTTCGGCTGGTCACTACAGTGGTCACTATAATTAGCTCTTTTCTGCTACTGTTGACAATATTGCATAAAGTAAATTCGAATAGAAATGCATTTCGCATTACAAGAGAAACGATTCAGAACATAGAAATCAGTTTAACTACTGAATGCATTTTAGTAGCAAACTGCAAATGTCAATGATTATTGGTTTCGTTCAAATGGTATGTATGATAAATACGAGTTGATCAGAGATATAACGATAATCAAAATGTTGATCAGATATCCGGGAACAAAAATAATGACATATTGGTCAATTACGTCACCCTCCATTTCCGGACTAAATTTTACAACATTGTCGATACTTTACTTTTGCCTTATATTCAAATATTATTTACTTTGTTTGACGCATGAATGAAACTGAGAGTCGTTTAAAACAAATTGCAAATTGTTAATAACAAATCAATCTTATATCTTTTGATTTTAGAAAGGATGTTTTGATATCTATATCGATATCAGTTTTCATCTTTGGAAATTGCTAACGCTTGTCTCGTGTGGGAGAATAATTATAGATCAAAGATTAAAACCATTGAGCAAAATTTAATTTTTTATAATATTTGATGTTTTTTATATTTTGCTTGATCAGTTCTTACTCAAATTTTTATTTTTATCCAGTCAATCATAAGTCACAGATGGACCGCGCTCCGACGGCGCGATCGTGATTAAGAAAAAAATTCCTTTTTTACTTCTTGGTCATTCGACAAAGCGAACTTCCAACAATTTCATTCTTTTTAAACCACAAATGCTTTTTACCGACGCCTGTGACATTTTGCAGTTTTCGCATATTTGATTTTCTTTTTCCCAACAATGACCATCTTAAAAGTTAAAAATTATTGGGCAGTGCTTAAAATAATGTATTACGAATTTGACAGAAACCAGAAACAAAATCACGACAAAACTTTCGTCGAAGATATCCATGTCATGTGCCATGAAGCTCTGGCCAATTATGATTGGATGCTAAATGATGCTATGATGATTATGCTATAAAAATGTATCGCAAGATGTTTTCTGAATGTTTAATATTGTCAATATTTATCACATTGACACCATTTTGTTGGTGCGTGGGAACATTATAATGGAAGATTCAAACTCTAATTACACACTATTTGGTGTCAAGTACTTAAGTTAATTTGCTTGGGAAAATATTGATTCAATGCCTGATAAATTCAATTAAAAATATTTACATCACTTCACGTAAAAACAAAATTCAACTCAAATATTGATAATTTCATTTTGATGCAGTTTTACAAATTTATAATATAGATAAGACAGCATATAAAATATATCAAACCTTGACTTCAGCTTAAAATATTCAGTTTTCAAATCTACATATGTGTTGACTTATTAAATCAACTTATAGGTGAAAAAAATGAAAAATCATAGTCATTTTCCTAAATGATTTAACTTTTTCACCTCCATTATTTCTCTAACAGATTGATGTCATTACCATATCTCCAATTATTCAGAAAGAGCTGTGAAAAACAATGCAGCTGATTTATAATTGCTATGAAGTCAGCGACGGAAGAGGAAATTCAAATATGGTTAAAACCCAATTCTTTGAATTTGGCATCAGAGTAATTTGTAATTTCAAATTTACAAATATTCATTTTAATTAAATATTACAAATGAAAAAATGTTCAAGAAGATCAAGTCTTTCCACGCACAAACACTTTTCAGACATGACTCATATTTTACGATACATTTTTTTAAATGTATTCATTGCTCATTTTCGTTCATGAGTTTATAATTTCACAGACTTTTTAATATTATATTATCTTGCACATGAATATACTGCACTGGTAGAAAGACTTCATTGAATGCAAGAGTAGGCACATTTTTCTACAAGCATTGTGCAGTAAATATAGGAAAATGTGTCTAAGTTTGCGTTGAGGTTGAGGTTGATTACAAATTCATGATAGCAAATAACTCGTCGTCTTGGTTGATGAAAGATGCACTAAAGCCATAGGCTTGAATAATGAAAAAAAAAAATAAATAAAAGCATTTGGAATTGTTTTTCTGAACTAATACACATGTCGTAGTAGAAAAAACTTTGGACAGCAAAAACTTTTATTCAACTATTGTTCTACTATTTTTGGTGAGGAACATCCGATTTTATCACTATTTTTAATAAACTATTATTCTATTTTTAACTAAATTCGAAGTAAAAATAGAAAAATAATTGAATACTACACATTTTCAATATATTTTAGTGTGAGTGGGTGGCATTCGATTACATGTTAGAAAATAGCTCACGAAAGATTAAATCTCAACTTTTTTGTGTCCACGATATGAAATTACATAAAAACAGGAATGGAGTAAACTCCGATATAATTTTTTTCTATGAACTTGCCAGGGTTAATCCCATAAACGAGCAATTGTTTGTATTGAGCTATTTCAAAAATTAAAATACATTCAAATAAGAAATTTCTGTAAAAAATTAGCTTCTTTATACATGAGACGTACCAATCAGAAAATCAAAAAAAAGAAAAAGAATGGAGTCTTTGACAGACTGCTCCGTCGACACGCGCGATCGGTCTTTGGATTGCTCGCATGAATTGTTGAATGTACTCTAGTTGGCGTCAAGATTCAGTACTATTCTGTTGATGACTTGCAAACATTATACAGTTTTCTCACTTTAAAATTAACTAGATCGCATTCTTTTACCTTTTTATCAAGATGAGACGAAGATTACTGGTAAATTCTGGAAATGACATTTTCATTATTCAAGTTTATATCCGTATGTCGTTAACTCAATATTTGGTTTCTTTTTATAAATGAATCAATATTTTAAATATTATTTGGTCAGTAGCCAAATTGCCAGCCACAGACTGCTTCAGCGAAACACAATCAACAAACTGAACAAAGTTTAGTATAATAATAATTTCTCAATTTTCCTTTTTGAACTATTTATGAAATTAAAATTTGAACGTCGCATATAAAAATTTGTCCTTTATAAACTCTAATAAGTTAATTTTGTATATGGATTTTAAATGATGTCGCAAAATCTGCAACGCTATGTCATGTTTTAAAATTGCATTTTTATAAATGTTTTATCAATTGCTGCATCGTTAGATTTTATCTTTGCACAGTCTTTCGCATATCCTACGTACACAAGCAATTATTGTTGCAAATTTTATTTTAACGTTTATAAGGTGTTGCGCAAAATTGAAATGACGTGGTGGGGATGATGTATTGTACATTTATGCATTATATATATAAAAATATACTTGTGTTTTGTCGAAAATATATTATGATGTCATTTTTTCATTTCCTCCAACCTTTCAAAATGAGGTTATCTATTCCATATCTCAAATATTACAAAGGGGTTGTAAATGGAACTGGATTTTCATTTTCTTTATATTTTGATATTCTACTTTCAAATGAGTTTATACTAAAGATGCTTGTTCATCGTGCCTTTTTCGGCAGACAATACACTATAGAAATATACTTTGTGTAAACTGGAGCAAGACTTGCCATGCATCCAGTACACATAAATCCAGCATTCATGAAAAATACATTTAACTTCAATCAACATTTTCCTTAAGATAAAATATATTATAAATTAAGACGATGTCGTTCAGTTTGTCAGAATAATAAAAAAGTACAAGGTGTCTAGACTTTAGTGAAATCCTTTAACGGCAATATGCAAGATCCGCCATACTAAGTTTGGTACCTGTTAGTAGGTGGATTGCAAACTAGATAAAGTTTTCAAAAAAGGACAATTTATGGACAGCATCTACAGTACTGGGCAGTATGACTGGACAAATCCGAATCCTTGGAACTTCAAATCTGATTTGAATATTTTTTTCGAATCGGATCGAATCACTAATTCCATGTAAATAACAAATATCCCATTTATACTAATACAACTTGTTTCCATCATAGTTATCAAGAAATTGATAGTTTGTAGTGTTTTTGTAATTCACACTGCATTGTCTAAGAGCAACAATTTTCATATTTTAACGGCAAAATACAATCGATTTTAGTCAAAGCAAAATTCTAGTTTATTTAGCAAGTTTTTTCTCCTATGAACGATTCATGATTGATTCGAATAAATTGTGCTTCGAATCGATCCGAATCACCGAATTTGAATTTCCCAATTCTACTAGGCGGGCAGATGTTTTAGACTATTGATTACAAACTCATCTGTCAGATATATTTTTTTATATTTCTATATCCAAATAAGCTTCGCAATTAATATTTTCTTCAGATATCCAATAGTAGATTTTATTGGATTATTTTGAGTCAAAATTACAGCAAACTCGTATTGTTTCCAGCCACAACTAACAATTGATAATTTTTACAATGCGCCAAGTTAAAATTTCCACTTCTGTAAAGTTGACACGCATAAAAGTCAGGATTTATATTTTGCGTCACTCACCTTTTCTTAATGCGTAATGATTGTTTAATTGCGTCATTCAGGTTTCAATATATGCAATGTTTGGTATTACTAGTAAAGTTATAGTAAATGCTACGAGAAGCGTCGAGTGTTGTGCGACGAACTGTCTATCCGCTAATTCCCTCCTCTTGTGAAGATGGATCCATGTGCGGACCAAGGCCACAAAGATACTTGACAACGACATGTTATAAGATTTATTTACAAAGGTTTCGCTAAAGTGATCACAATATCTGGCGAAGCTAAAATATGCTCTAGCAAAAGCTCGGTAAATAAGTTTTGTAATATGTGGAATAAGTTCCTGATCTTCTGTTATTAAATATTACGTTCAAAATGATGACCAGATGAAAAAAAAAATTAACGACTTTCTGTTATATAAGATTTGAAAGCTAAAGTTTCAATCAAAGGAACAAGGTCAAATGACCTATTTGTATTCCAATGAAAAATGTTTGTATTGTCCACAGTGTCACAAATAGTTTTATACGAAAAGTTTTTGCCAAGAATCTATAATTTTTAAAATTCCTTGCCTTTTTACTGTTTTCCTGATCATGTTAATCTGCATGACTTTAAAACTCGCGTCAATAGACATCTGTCAGTGTTGGGGATTCTTTAGTTCCTATTCTTGCATTCCATGTAGCTCTTTGCACTTAGTGATTTGGGGAGACTTTTCAATCATGATGTGTCTCTTGCATTCTTGCACTGAGCGAATATCAGAAACAAAAAATATTGCAATCTCAATAATATACATTTATATATAATATGAAAAACAGGGCGTTTTCACATTCAGATAGCATAACCTTTTCAGATTCTCTACGAAATGAGGCTCAAAATATTCATTCATTCATTATCAATACATACTTTCTAAATGTCATTTTGAGAATCGAGTATATGTTGTAAATAATAAACAACTAGGGTGATAACTCGGTGATGAAAATTTACGTTGAAGACCTTTTCTATAACCCTACTGGCAAAATTTGGTAAATTACGACATACAATTAACATATAAACATAGAAAATAATAAATATTGTTATTTTGAACAGCTACATAAAAGGGAAAAATAGCAAAGTTTGAAAGTTGTAAATTAATTTTGGATTCGCATCTTTTTAATATCAATATATTGCTGAAGTGTTTTTTTACATTCGTTACACATGGTTTGATGTAGAACGAGTGAGAGATCACAGATTTGTCAAATTAAGTAAGATATACGCGTTGAATAAAAATATAATAAACGCCCGATAAAAATTGGATTTTGAATAGAAATGAAAGGGATGTCATCTTTTTGAGATTAAATAAATTCGAGAGTAATTCGAGTTTTGAACTAAAATGTGATACCTTGTTTTCAGCGTGAAAATTTACAATTTACAAAAAATATACACAAATTTTTTTATTAGCAATTGATAAAATCTTGAGCGAAGATCATGTGACATGTTATAGTATTTCTCTAAAATTGCTATTTTGGTTGGAGATATGAAATTGAGCCTTTTTGGCTAATTTAATATAAGAAGAGTCCATCAAATCGATTCACACAAAAACCTGTGCCTTTCATGCGCGTGGGAGAAATAAAACCCGAAACTAACTATATATATCTCGTTTTATTTTTAAATTGCGAATAATACGTCCAAACAAAATTTGTGTATTATCAATATGAATCAGCATCAAAATATTCGGAACGTTGGTTTCGACATATTAAAATAGTTGTGCTTGGGAGAAAACATAACAGCTGGAATATATATTTAAACTGATGGGGGGAGGGGGCGAACTGCAAGCAGCGCTTACGCAAACCACCGTGCTCCGACATGACGTGCATTAGATCTCCCGCACATAATCATCCCTTACTGAATTGGAAGCTACGACGAAAAGAACAATACTGGGCAGCTCGAAGGATATTCTTTAAGTTTACCTATTGAGCTAGTCGGTCAACCCCAATTCTATCCGACCACATTGCATTAAAATATATCCAATACATTATGATTGAAAGATCAGTTTTTCGTAATGCGAATGATATGCCTGCGAATTATAAATCTTTCAAATTTCCTCAAGTTTTGAGATTGAATCCATTTTTAGGCAATGATTTTTTGAAGTGTTAATCTTGTATTAATGTTGTAGTAATATTTATATTTTACTATATATATTTTGGTTTGATGTAAACTTATTTTTTTAAAAAAAAACTTATACTTCCATGAAACATTTTTGATTTGTGATGCTAAATCCCATTCAATTAATTAAGTATTAGCTTTAGTCATCCTTGAAATTCCCTTCCGCCGTTAAGCAATTAGAAATCAGCTGACTTATAATTCATACCTATGATTTCAAGATAATCAGGGACAACGAAATGACATCAATCTGTTAGACGAATAATTTTCGCTAAAAAAGTAAAAGAACCTTGGAAAATGGCCATGTCTCTGCATCTCAAACAAAAATTAATACAAACCCTTTCGAAAGTTTTTATTTAAGAAGTGGTGGATAATTTTATCATTGCCCAGGGCAGATACCACTCATTGCACTTTACCATGACATTTCAGTTCAGTTTGAGATGTTTTATGTTTAGAGTGCAGTTGCTTGCACTAGATGTTACAGTAGCTCTTTGCTATTGAGTGGCCGTTGGTTGGTTCCCCTTGGGAGCTGCTTCCGGCCTTGCTTAAAGTGAATTTCAATAAAAAAAATAAAAAAATTATTAATTCCAAAAAATTGTGTTGAATCCTATTTTTAAGGAGGATGTTTTGTTCGATATATTGTGGTGTCTGATAGTTTCATATTGTAATTTGAGGAAATCCCATCAAGATTAATAAAATCTCGTTTTGTTTATTCATGAAATGACGTAAATTCAAGTTTTTTTTCATTCAAAAAACTTTTAATTTCCTAAAACCAAGCACTGATATTTATATTCTCCCAAGGAATTAATTAAAGTACTTGACACTAAATAGTGTTTAATGAAAGTTTAAATCATTGAATATAATTTTCCCATGAACAAATTAAAGGACATCAATGCAATAAATACTGGCAATATAAAAATGCAGAAAAAACATGTGGTGATACTTTAGAGCATTTTATTAATTATTTTTTATAGATTAGTGTTCAACGTGAATTTTGCTTTTGTCAAACATGAGCCACCCATATGGGTCGCGTCCCGTCGGTCTGTAAATCATATATAATCATTTAAAATTCATATTTGATTCGAATAAATTTTTTCGAATTAAATCAAATCTCTAATTCTATAGTAACAGCACATGTCTCGTTTTTACATTTGTAATTTACTCTCAATATCAAAATTCAATCAAGGAAAGAATTAAGAACTCACAAGAAGATATTTTGGTTGTATCTTATCCCCTGAAATACAAAAATTTCAATTAATTTTGTGTTCCTATATTCTATTCCTGATTGAATCAAAAAAAAAATGTTTTTGGTCAATCCGAATCACTAAAATGACACACGGTCCTTCTGAGACAAAATGGCACTTCTGATAATTTGAATAAAAACTCACTCCGCATGACAGGGAAATCTCCTGTTGATTTTGCATTTTAATTCCAATCGATACTTCTGTCACAATTATTTCTTTCATACTGTGATGTCGGATGTGACTTCGCGTGATAGATTTCATAGAGATATGAACAAACAGGTTTATAACTTAGTATCACTTTTGGATATTTTTAAAATTCCGATTTTGTCATTGTTTGGTAAAACGGAATTAAAAGTGCGAGAACTGCAAGAAACTCTCGTCTGTAAAATTTGTAAAATTTTACGATTTAAGAAAAAATGCGTACCGTGAGTCATTCGATCGTGTGTATATAAAGGGGGGAACCTTAATCAGCTTACAGTCGGCTGCGAATGAGAGTGAAACCTAAGACGATTTGAAAAAACAACAACATATAACTCAAAATTTAAATTGCTGCTGATTTTGACTGTTTCGTTATCTGACATAGAGGGATAAAATACAATCAATATGGACAGGTATAATATTCTGTTTTTCACTATTTTATTTACTGCTCATCTATAGCACTACACTGGAACAAAAATGTGGCAAAATAACTATTCTTTGACCGTAAATTCAACCATTGACGTTGAAGTAAAACTATAAAATCGACTTTTTGCCCCATATTCCACTTCAATTTTATCAAAAAGGTGTTTTAAGCTTTTGAATCCTGCAATTACTACTAATGAACACGAAATTTTCTGCAATTTTGACACAGTGTAGAGGACTAAATGTATTTTACTAAATATATATAAAGTTGAGGTTGAATATACGTACGAGTCTAGAACGTTTTACTTTACATTTCAGTAAACTTCAAGTTGAATTATCACGTGGTGAAGAAGATTGGATTGAAGTCAGAGAATGTTTTGTTCGAGCATTTCATCATTATTCTCTGTATAAATACTTAATACCAAACAAACAAACAAGACCAGAATTTTTAAGAAGATATTTGGAAGCTATTTACGACGTCACTGTGCGTACTGGAAACGCGATTCTTTTGGTTGGAAGATTAGATGGAAACGTAAGTTCCTATCTTTGTGAATATTTTTTTTTTAATTCGCTATAAGCTAGAGTGGAAGTATTGCCTAGACTGAAACAAAACGGTCAAAATATGACAAATACAAACATTTGGAATCTATGGCCGCACCTACTGAAGATGCAAAAATGAAGTTAAAGTTGAAAACCTTTTTTCAAATTTCAGGATAAAATAATAGGAGGACTTATTATTGTTCCTCCATCTCAACATCATGGTGGTTGGGAATGTGAAAAAGATGAAGATTTTTGGGAAGCATATGAAAAATATAATTTGAAAGAATTTGATATTGAAGCATTTAAAAGAATGGAAAAGTAAGTTGAAATCATACAAAGTATGTACGAAACCTGATTTGACCAAATTGTCTTTCAAATATCATCTACTTCATAAGAATACTTCGCGAGAACATCTCTTCTCAGAAAATAGTTGCCAGTTTTGTTTTCATTTCATATTTAAATATGCTTTTGTAGTTGTTTTTCAATAAATCCTTGAGATCTTACTCTATAAGCAATCTTCTGATTAAATAAACTAATTTTTAAACCTGTAAGAATTTGTTTTTAATGTAGTCTGTTTCACAAGCATTCCAATATCAATGAGTGTATTTTTGAATGATTTCTGCTTTTATTCATAGCCTGATATACAGAATAAACAAATAAACATCAATAGACGTTTTTTTAATTTCTTATCTGAATAGAATATATAAAAAGGGCTATTTATTAATACTTTTATTCAATAAGTAGAATATATTTTCTTTTTATTATTCAGATATGAAGAATGGGAATATGAGAATATATCAAAACATGTATGTTCAACTAAAGTACCGTTGTGGAATGGAATATTTTGTGCGGTTGATCCAGAGTATGCAGGAAAAGGATGTGGAAGTATGAGTTATCCTGAGTGTTTGAGAATAATAAATGAACTTCAAAAGAAGAGATTAAATGAACACGAACAAACCAAGAAAAGTGAAGAAAATCCTAAATCAGTCATTCAAAAAATTTGTAAATTTTCCAAAAAGCAAATGAGTTCTAAATTTTCATCTAAATTGTTGCGCAGTCTTCCATTCTTAAAGCGCGATCTGTTCTATGAAAATTCTCTTATGAGCTCTGACGAAAATAAAACTGTTAAAAATAATTCTATCCGTATTGAACCTGAACCCAAGATATCTTTACAAAAACCAGCACCAATGTTATTCATGATCAGCCATAGCAGGCAAGCTGTTCGCTTCCATGAAAAGAATGGATTTCAGTCAGTGGCTGAAATATCTTACCGAGAGCAATCCGATGTTTCATTTGAAGCTAATGTTTTATTGATGGATCCGCTTAATACTGGTGGAATTCATGTCATTTCGCAGGAAATAAATAGGGCGTTGGGGATAAAAAATAACACATCAATACATGTCGATAGAAATAAAATTAATATATCTGAAGTTGACGGCAAAGTTGATAAAAAATTTCCTAAACAAATTGATTCAACTTCAATAGATGAATATATTTGTTCGGATTTAATCAGAAACAGGGCATAAAGAAATTTTATTATCACAAAATTATTACTATATCTATTCTGGCAATTGGATTCAATGGATGTTCCAATTAAAAAAAAAAATCCTAAAATATCTTTCGTCAAGTATGGGTCACTGATTGGACGCGGTCCATCTGTGTTTTATATTTGCAAAACTAAACTTTATGATACAATATGAATTTGACCCACTGATGCTTGTATAATAATTTCATTTCTTCCAAACGTGCTTTATTTTTCCTCTTTACTTTTAAGTTTACTTTCACTGTTAAATATTCACACTGATATTTTTTAGCTTTTCTTTTATTTATTTTGATTATATTTTTGAATAATTTGCTTAAAAATCATTCGTATTATCCCTTGAGCTTTGAAACTCATTTGCAATAAAATTTATTCAAACAAATATATCTACTGGTATTGTTAGCTCGCGGTTTTGTGCTATGTTATTTGCTATTGCGAGGGAGCGTGAACAGCAATACTCATTAGGGTGCTTTTTTATCGCATTTGTTTCCCCTTTCTCGACTAAATAGAATATTCAGAACATTGTCATTCCCTGATCTTCATAAATATTAGTATTGTTCGTGTTTCTGCGCCTTCTAGCGACACGCAATTCAAGGATCTAAATATGTATTATCGCATATTAGCTCGTGTTGTGCAACAGATTGAACATGGCAATTCTGTCTATTTGGGACCAGGTAGAATGCTTAACAAGTCACGAAGCGTGGAAGATTTTGTCTATTTTAGAACGTCCCCCTTATACAGTATATAGTATTGTCGATGACTTAACCATTCCATTGCCCTGATGAAGAACATCTGTACAGACCTTCGAAACGTTGGCAAAATATAAAATATCGTTTGCACATCACCTGTTGAGCAATTAGATTCACTATGAATTTCCCTGGTGGCGATCACTCAACGGATGTTTACGTTCAACGTACCACTAAAAAATAGTATTAGAAGAGTTTAACTCGGAGTTAGGGCTGAACTTTCCGTAGCATTTGATTTTATTGTGTTTTTTACAATAACTCAGTTGATTGGAGCAGCTTCAGCCAAAACCAGGGCTGGACAAAACCGAATCATTTAAACTTCGAATCTGATTCGGAAAATGCTTTCGAATCGGATAAGTCCATAAAAATATCAAACATGCCATTTTTACAATTACTATTATTGTTTCCATTGCCATAATTAAAAAATTTACAGTTGCGAAGATGAACTTAAACAGATTTGAAAGCGATGTATTTTCAATTACACTCCAATCCAAGAGCGGAAATTTTATTTAATGACAAAATACCATGGATTTTGGTCAGATGTGATCAAAATCGATTGCTTTTAGTTAAAAAAGGAAAATTCTACTTCATTTTTACTTCATTTTGTCCCTATGACCGATTCAAGTTGATTCGAATATTCTGTACTTCGAATCACCGAATCGACATGTCTAGCTTCAGACAAAACCTAACATGTGATTGAATATTAGAGGGTAATGATGATGGAAGACAAGAATGTTCAGGCTCTGGGAATTCATGCATTTCGGTAAGCAGCATAATTATTAGCATCCGTTTTATTTTTAGAGTTCAAATATCTATCGTATTTTCAATTTTTATCAATAATTTTCTTTTTGAAAACTTTCCTGGCGGCAAAAAAAACGAAGTCATGGCATTGGTTATAGTGAGGTGATATACACATAATGCCACAAATACAGGTCCTGTTACATTCAAATACTTGGTAATAATAACTTCGTTTAGCAACTTTAAATAAAGTAACACGACGACTTTTGCGGGCATCATTCGAATTAAAATCTGATAATTACAATATGCAGAATGACTTGCAACTTTACACAAGCATCTGTTTTCAAGTCTTGTTAGCTCACTTTGTTAGCACTTGAAAAATATATTTGACCCAAAATAATTGCAATTCTAGAACACCACGCCTCGTAAGAACTTACCGAAATGCGATTATGTTTAAAATTAATTCACCTGGTCTATCTAAATTAGTACTATTTAATCAGTATTAGTTGAAAGGGAAAACACTAATTACTGGCACAAAAAGGTATTTTGTCTGAAGCAGTAATTTCGCTTATTTCCTCTTACATTCACCAATGGCAAATACTCACCGTGAATGGACCAAATAGACCAGTGCCAAAGAGGAAACAACTAACGGGCACTTCATAGCAAAAATCTACTACAAAATATGGTACTAGGAACTGAACTCCTGGCGGAAAATATGGATATAATGTATGGATATAATACAATAATAGCTTAAGTTTATTGTAAGATTATTCACTGCAGTTTTCTAAGATCTATTACGGTTTAATCTTGTCTGAAGAAGTTAGACGACGATCTAACGAAAACAGACAATAAACTTTTTTTTTAGATGTGGAATGAGAAGATGGTATTTTTATTTTTTAAAGTTATTGATATTTATTACATGTTTTGCATTCTTCTCATAAATAATTGACGCATTGCCCACGACGAAATGCTTTATCACACTATGAAAAGAATGTCATATAATTTACATATCTCAAATTTTAAAAATTATTTGTTACTCGCTAATTATATCTTCTGTGTGGTAATCGTGCTGAATAAAGAGATTTAGCGATTTTCGATACAAAGTAGACTTACGGTTTAAGAAGTCATTGTATATATTTTTAACATGGAAATATTGTAGATCATTTGCTATAAAAGTATTTTATGAGGAAAAGGTGTACTTAATTTCAACCAGAATATCTATTTAAGTTAAAACGATGTAATTAGCAAAACAATGATTTCAGTTTTCAGATTTATTATACTATATGTGATGGTTAGTGGTCATCATGTTGGCATCGCGAGGTGAAGAATTCGATTGGGCAACCCCCGCTTTCTGATCCAAGTCCCGATCTAATTCAGTATGTAACATCTTAGCTAGCTAAGCTCGCCCGAAACAGGAAGTTCGTATATTTCCAATAATACGATATCCAGTCGGAAGTTTTTTTTCCAAAAATTTAAAGTGAAAAATTTCAAATATTTTTGTATTCACCAATTTTGAAATTGGTGAGTACCAAGAATTCGTTTATTTATTTTTTTCATAGCCATAATTTCGAATTTATCCTGAATCTAATATTTAATTTTCATTAAAACATCCATTAAAATAGAAAACAAATAATAGTTGCAATTCTTGTCAGAACAGATTGTTAATATGTTGGAGCTGTAAGTGGGATCCCCGGAAAATAAGATCTAATATTGATGAATGATGGATGGTAGGGGAAATTAAATTTTTATATTGAAATATTTAATGGCTCTGTTTTATTTTTAATTTTTTCCAATCGAAATTATTATTTTGGTGAGCACAAGTCACAGATGGATTCTTTACAGCAGACAAAAATATGTGGCTGGTTAACATTAACGTTATTGAAGGATCGCTTTATTCAAATGAATGGTAATTACATATCGACAGCAATCTCTGAAAAACAAATAATCAATTCCGAATATACTTTTCATGCAAGGGGTTATCTCGATTTTCTATCAATGTGATTCATTTCGCGTTAATATTTACCGAATCCACAAAAATTATACCTCACAATTTTTATTCATTCGTAAGCGAAAATTGCATGCATTTATAAGATAACTATATGCGTTTTTCGTGAAAATTACTTATCTTGGACAGATACAATAAACAAGTCGAGCGTTTCGTGAGAGGAGAATACTTTTAAAAAATAAGATTATATAATTTGTGGTAAAATTGTTTTTCACCAAGTGCACGATGATGAACTTGAACTTCGAGGGAGAATTTTAGTAAATCTGGTGCCAAAATGGTATAAAAAATATTTCATAAAAATATTCAATAAATAAAAAGGTTTGATACTTAATAGAAAATAAAAATTGAGATGAAACCTAAAATTTTCAGGTGCACGTGAGAGTATACTAAACAAGTGATGCAACCTAATTTCTACCTAAACTAGGTGAAGCACAGCGAATTTACCCGAAAGCTATTAAGTAATACTCGGTAACCTAGTTTTCCTTTCAAGGCTAGGCATTATCCAGATTAAAAACCAGGTAAAGTAGGCAATCTTTGTTTTGCTGCATTCAAAAATTTTTTAGGTTCGAAGGTTCGAAGGTTTGAAGATTGAAATCACCAATACATATATTTCAAAAAAAAGTTAGTTGAAAATTAGGTAGTTTCATTATTTTACCAAATTTTTGTATTAGCAAATTACCTGAGTAAAACTACAAACAAAAACTCAGTAAAGTTAAACTAGGTAAATCAGATATCCGTTAAACTAGGTAAAAGTACTTTGAAATAAACTCGGTAAATTAGGTGTACTTTGACTACAATTACAACCACTATAATAAGCAATACGAAAGTTATGTAAATTATTGAATTGACGCGGCTCATCGACGTGATCCGTGATCACGCAATCTGTGACACATACGCAACAAAAGTTGTTTTGAAAAAATGTTTTGGATAGGGTTAATGGCTGTCTACTAGTCGTATACCGTAATTTTTCACTTGACTTTAAACAACAGACATTAAAGGTAATTTATCTTTCAAACCAGTCGCGTGGGCGCGATTGCCTAGTGGATAAAATGTTGGCATCACAGGTTAAATAACTCGGGTAGGCTAAGCCGAGAAGGTAAGATCATATCTATCAAAAACTCTAACCCTGTACGTATATAACTGGCTCTTGGTACAGGGCTTTGGTCAGGGTGATCGACTTCAAGAAGTGAAATTCAGTTATGGCAAGCATAATATTAAGCCACAGATGGTGGTGTGATCCGTCGGTGACTCCAAAAGATGCTTTTACAAAGGTTACAATGGTTACAATGTTCAAACACTGATTAAGCTGGCGATGTTTTACTATTGAATTTGTACTTTCGTCTTACGGGTATTATGTTCTACAGCGTTTGCGTTTGCATGGCTGCGAGTGTCTTTTTTGTTTGTTTGTTTCATTGATATTCACTCTGAGCAAGCTCGAAAGCAGTTTTTCGACAGAACCAACTAGCGGCCACTTAATGACAAAAAGCTGTTACAAGATGCAGTATCAGCATCTGCACTCTAAGCGAAAAACTTCCCAAATATTGTCTGTCCTGGGCAGTACTGGTAAACGAATTACCACTTTCTATTTTCTTTTTTGTCGCCGCAAGTCACGCAAGAAATGCGCTAGCACTTGTCAACAAATGCAAAATGCATTTTGCGGTCCCCAGTCAGAAATATATTGTCAAAACAAATTTTGTTAAGCATTGGTCACTGATGGATCGCGCTGCCAAAGCGCGTTCCATCAGTGACCAAAGCTTAATAAAATTTCTGGCCGACTTTTCCTCCTGAGATTTCAGATTTTATTTTCCCTTTTAAGTTAATTTAAATTAATATTAAAAAAAACTAAATAAATAAATAAAATTAACGCAAAGGTCACTCGCCGGGAGCAGATATCTTAAATATGTAATACTGACTAGTGGAAAATATTTTGCAAAGATATATATTATAGATATCTATAAAATATAACACGAAGAAAATATAAGATTTAACGATAACATCGCTCTGCAACCAATTTTGATTCATTATCGATTTCACTATATATCCGTTCGTGACAGAAAACGAAACTACCTCACATCTTTTATACAGACACAATCACATAAGGTTATGTTTCGTTCATAAATTTATTCCCAGTGCAAGCCATACATAGACCGTACATTGACGGCCTACAAATACTCATCAAAACACGTTATTCAAAACGAATTTGGGTTGAACAGCTTGACGATCGATTGGTAGTTTACTTCAATTTGTGGTAATGATGAAGTTTTGCTATAATAAAGTATGAAAACATTAAGTGTTAGAAATATTGACCCTGAAACTCTGGCATATCAAAGATGAAGCAATACGTGTTTGTGCTATGTGTTGGCAATACCGACTAGAATGCCTGGTTTACCGAGTTTATTTTCAAAATACTTTTGCTTAGTTTCCTGTTTCAAGTTCTACCTAGTTCAATAAATATGTAAAACAGGTAAATTTGCCTGATTTTTAACTAGATACCTGGTTCAAAAAATTAGTTACTATAGTATGGAAAACTAGATAAATCCCATAAGCATTATGAAAAAAAGCTTTTGGAATGGACTATTTGGTGATTTAAAATCTTTACTAGAAAAGGCCTTAAATGCTGCAAAAAATATTACATAGTTCATCTGTTTTAAATAAAGAACAACTTCGCTTTGAAAAGAAAATTAGATTACCCAATGATACTTTGCCTATAGTTCTTTGGTAAATTCGTTTTAGTTTATCCAGTTTAAAATAAAACTAAGTTATCATCACTACTAGTTCGTTCTTCTGAATTGTTTTCGGTTTTGACATTTAGTAGCTCCAATGCTTTGATTGTAATTTAGTTCTTTTCTTCTTTCCAAAATAAGCAGTTAGGATCAAAGTGTGACAAATCCTTGCTGTGAATCTAAACAACGATAATTTTAACATAAAAACAATGTATAGCTTACCCAATACATATATAGGCAGAATAACGTTGTTGCGTACATAACTATAATTTTCAACTGTGGACGTTTAAAAAGCAATGATCATTAGGCAATATATTCATTGAACCCAAACAGTTTCGCCTTAAACAATTTAAAATGTATTAAATCCTCATATATACATTTTGACAAAACATATAATTTTGGCGCAAAAGTTGATATTGTATAACTTCAAAACCCGGATTGTTAAAAAAATGACTTGCCTATTTATTTATCGTTTATCAACCAAACCACACATATTTTGCTTTATCAATTTTCTGTCTAAGTTACACCCAAACACAATTTACATTGTTAGGAATAAGTCACATATGGACCTAGTCTTGGAGGCAAGATTTGTATCACTGAATCATACTTAATAAGGTAAGTCTGTACAAAATTACTATGATTGAGACATATATGATAA
Organism: Styela plicata; assembly: GCA_963675895.2. Lineage (NCBI taxonomy): Eukaryota > Metazoa > Chordata > Ascidiacea > Stolidobranchia > Styelidae > Styela > Styela plicata. The sequence continues at coordinate 78,099 of CAVMBJ020000027.1, forward strand.
TGATGTTTTCTTCAACTAGTTTTGATTTCGAACAATCTGGTATAATGGAATGTATACCGTAAATGAACTTATGCGACAAGTTGAATAATAATAAGGAAAGTGCTATGACTTGTGAGAACCAAGAATCATTTTTTAAAAATGCTAAAAACGTTTCTGAGAAAATTACTTAAAAATAAAAAAACGAAATTTGAGGATAACTCACTGATATACAAACCCAGGAGAAAAATCTTGACGGAGTATTTTTAGTTGAGTATGGATCACTGATGGATCCTTTCTCCATCCATTCGTGGCCCATGTTTCACAGAATAGAATTTTTGATAGAGATGAGATAATAAAATTAAGAAGCATCAAATCCCCAAAAACGCACCGTACAAAGTTAGTGATTGACCATACATACTATAGAAATGTACCAGCTCCAATATTTGGAAATAATCAGAAATATATTTTAATGCACCAAATAATATTCCATGAAAATCCATTTTATTGAAATTAGAGCAATAACATGTGAATTATGCTGTATTGGATAGAAAATCCAAACATTTGTAAACCTTCCTCTTATTGGCATGACATCATTTTATTTGTACTTAAAATTTTAATTAATAATTTTATCATTAATTGTCTATCATTTATTCTTGAAACTGGTTACATCATTCTGTAGCATCCATCCCCAAAAGCATTAATCATTTTTTAAATCAAAGAACTCCTCTTACCAATCCAAAAACTTGTTTTTAAACATGTTTTAGTCGGTGGAGTTTGTTCATTGGAAACTTATACATAAATTAAAACGCAATTTCTCGATCGTGCTTCCCCAAGCGATTTGAAGGATGGAATTGAATTGCCTAGTATTATTCTCTTACATTTTTACAAAATACGAAGCTAAAAGTATATTTTTTCCAAGATGAAATTTCAGAAGACTTTTAATTTGATAAAATATAAAAATAAATCTCACTTTCAACTTTTCATAATATGACTTGTTTTGATGTTTTCAGAAGCTCGTTGGCAACATTATAACGTCATAACAAAATGGTGTAAAGATGATTGAGGTAAATCTGATATTATAATGAATGTTTCCCACTATGTCAACCCATATTAGGCAAACTATGTGAATATATTGAGTAAATTAAAGGAGATGATGTAGCCTTGCAAACTGAAAAACAAAAATATGACATTGTTTTTGGAACACAATTTATTCACCAGGATGATGGATCTTTAAAACATATTTAAATATTTTATTCATAATATGATTCGATTCTTGTAGCAAAAATTGAAGTGGATTTGTAGTGGTTATCATGTTTATTGGCATCGCGGATTGAAATCTCGAGTTCGATCCACTCAATTGCAGCTCGTCAATCAATGTCCATCACTCAACCTAGGGTTTAATGACTTGGGTAGACTCGACTGAACGGGAAGGTTCGTATTATTCCAAATGGGCCTTGTTCAGGGTGGTCCACTCGATTGAGTGACTATTGAATAGGTGTTTGCCTTTCTTGCTCTGCTTGCGTCCTATTTAAACTTGACGCATGTTTTACAGAATTTGATAACGTTAGATTACCCAAACCAATATTCTTCAAAAATATGAGAAAGATCTTTTAATTTGCGTTTTTTCGACTATGTGTCACTGATATATCGCACCACCAAGATACGGTCCATCTATGGGTCATGCTGGGCAAAAAATCTGATAGTTATGTATCGAATTTCCCGCAAATAGTAAATTTTATATGATTTATATGTTTTTTTTTGTAATTATAAGATTTAACTATGACTCGAAATCCGACGTTTCACTCGAGAAAATGTAAGGTGAAAATTTTGACAGTTTACCTACGTAAATTAATTGGAGGTCATTACATGAAATCTGTTAATTAAATTAATGCGTCAACAAGTTTTTTCCTTGTAACACAAGCGCACTTGTTGTAAGCGTTTCTTCGAATAGAGGGATCAAATTACTAGTCAAATACGTTATCTCTTTACTTTGAACCATCGCATTTTAATTAGCAAATAGGCTTGATCATACGAATATACGATAAACCAAATGATCCGCTCAATGCACTTGATGCTGATGATTTAGTTCTCTATGAGGTGTTTTCCGCATAAAATACAGTTGAGGGCATTTAATCTTGTAGTAGATCTTTGCTATTTAAGTGGCCGTTAGTTACCTTTTAAGCGCTGCCTTCGGCCTTGCCTATAAAGCGAACATATATGCTTCAAAATTAATTTTTGCGTGACTACGCAATTATTCAATTTTACGTCATTTCAAGATTTTCGTGATCACTGAAAAAAATGCAAGGATAATTGGATGCGTACCTGTGCGAGAAACTATCAGTAGAAAAAATCTCACGTTTCTAAAATGAACTCTACAATTTGTAATCTGCCAATTTAAAACCATGACATAATGTTATGAATTTTTTAACTAAAAATGAACAAGAATCATGAAGCGAAAATAAAGAAAAAAAATCTTGGACATCAGTAGGGCTATGCTATTGCAATCAAGCACTGAGCATAAATTATGCGAACCAGTTGCAAATCTGTTATAGAAACAAAAAGTCTTAAAAATGGATTTATCACATTTATACGATAAAATCTTTGGCAAACCTATCCTGAAAAATATCAAGCTTGAATTTACTAATAATGACTATTAGAGACAATGTTCACATTGTCTCTAATAGTCAATATAAGTGAATTCGCTTTCATTAATTTTTCGATTTAAAATAATACGGTTTACCCAGCATTAGATGTAGTTCAGGAAATGCAGATAAACGCCATAGACATCAATAAAATTAGCTGTACTCAAAACAGGTAGTGGCGAACATAAGCAAAAATATCACTCTTAGAATATTAAGAAAGTATATATGAAAACCAGAAGGTTACAAATAAATTTTGATTTTGTAAATCTTTTGATACTATTCACGTCAAAACATACTATCGATAAAATTTAACTGGTCCTTCCTAAAAATACGATTGCATTGTATTTTTTTTAACTTACAGACGATTTATTAGATTTCTACGCCGCTACAAAATTGCAGCAAATTCACTGTTTTGTTTGCAGTAATTGCATATTTCAAAAATCCGAAATTGCTTTGTCGATCATACCAAGTATGGAGTGGAGTCTATAATTAGCTAAAATTCCATTTATTTCAATATAACCAAGTAAAATTACCGTCAAAAAATATTGATTTTACTGCAATTTTGTTGCGGTAATATTTCTAAGTCACTTTCGAGGCAAAATATCAAACTATACCAAAATATAATACAATCCAATAGGCACAGTTGAAACAAGCTTTCCGTTGAGTTTGTTTGAAGCTGTAGGTCGCATACAAAATTTAAAATTGATATGATAAACTGCTGGTGACTTGAAGAATTTGGCGCAATGCAACAATGACTCATGAACAACAAAGCAAACTTTTTGAAAGAAGATACATAGTACGGTAGTTACACTGCCCTTTGTAAATAAAATTGAATGAGTACGATTGTCCATTTATGGGATTAAGTTTGACAAGTTCAATGAACAGGTTTTGAGATAAGAGCAGATTCGTAGCATATATTTGTTTAATTTTATATCTTAAGAATGTCGACTCTAAGATTTAATCTTCTAGGCTATATTTAATGAACACCACTAAATTATTTAAATACTATTGGCTTCAAAATTTTCACTAATATTATGTAGATTTTTCATTAAAATTGGGAAAGTATTTTTGTAAATAAAATATTGAAGTTTCTGGTGCAATTTTTCGAAAATATTTTGGCCGTGAATACAAAATGCTGATTGAGATTCTGATATGATTGTTAAAAAAAATTCTAAAAAATTATCCAGGAAAAAATCTATAGGATAACTGTTGCGATGTTACAATGCTCATTAATAGGAAAAAAGATAATATAGCATGTAATGTTTCTTTTGTCAAATCAGATTTATTTAACAGGGGCTATATTGCAGACAAAACCATTCCCAAGTCTATAATCAGCTGATATAATTAGCATGTCACATATTTTAATTATTCATAATTTACATTGAAGCCATTGTGAAACAACAAGAATCGTCATAGTGCAAACCGCAATTAGGATTTAGATTTAGGGGATTTTAATAGAATTTAAGGTTAAAATCTTCAAATAGTCTATTCGGAAAGCTTTTTTGAATGAAAATATAATTTACCTAGTTTTATATACTACGTACCTAGTTTTTTTCAAATAGGTACCTAGTTAAAAAATAAGTTGAATTACCAAGTTTACCTAGTAACTAGATAAATATATAAGGTAGATTTACTAGATAAACTATCGAACACCTCAGTAAAAGTTAAAGTTATATTCTTGAAACTGGTTAAAGATACCCAGAAAAATAAACTCGGTAACACTAATTCAAATAATAAAACTATGTGTCAACGCAATTGGAAAAAAATCTGATCATTTATTCCACCAGTAGACATAACAAATGGGTACTTAATAACTGTAAAATATTGCGAAATCCATTCCCACCCTAACAAAACTTTTATTTCAACAAACATCACAATAGTCACAAATGACTCGCGCATAAGATTTATCTGTGGCTCATACCTGATAAAAATGTTTCGATGATCGTTTCCGATCGAGTTTTCATCAATCGGCCAAGAAAAAAATAAAATAACAACACAGCACAAACAAACCTGAAGTAAATATACGAGAGGAGAGTAACAAACAACCGGAAATTCAAATTTGTTTCCACAAATTACATCATATGAGAACAATTTTAAATACCACAAACGACTGGAAGATGTTATCACTACTAGATGTCATGCAATCTGTCAAATACTTTTGATTTTACGTTTTCTTAAGCCAATTTTGAATTCTACATTCTGCTCTGTACAAGTTCAAGGTCAAAAATGTTTATTTTGTCAAGCATGAGTCACTGATGGAACGCGCTTTGGAAGCGCGGTCTATCAGTGACTCAAGCTTGACAGAATTTGTTGGGACAAACAATTTCAGACTCGGATGACTTACCATCGTAGCGCACTTACCATCGTAGCAGGATTCATAT